>CM066328.1:223843281-223923281 GCA_033807585.1 Hydrophis major | reverse complement strand
GCCGTGGCTCGCCCGGCGAGATCTGGGAATGAGGGACAGGAGGAGGCAAGTACACACCCGCGCCACCTCACCGGACCCTCCGCTCATCCTGCCAGGGCCGTGCCAGGGCTGCGAGGGCTGGGCAGAGCTGGGAAAATGAGCCACGGGTGTGTGCGTGCCTCCTTCTGCCCCTCGTTCCCAGATCTCGCAGGGCGAGCCACGGCTTCCTCACCTCTCAGCAAGCAGGAGGAACGGCTGCAGCAAGGGAGAAGGGAAAGCAACGGTGGCCCGAACCCAAAGGTCTCCCGAATATCCAAGCTGTCGCCGCCCACCCACCCACCTGAGGATGCAAGTGGGGGGGGGGAATTAAGTCACCCTCGAAAAGACATCCTAGCCGTTTTTTGGGGGGTCAAAAAAAAAATAAGGCCCGGCCTTATTATGTGAGAAACACGGTATGTAAATATGTGTGTGTGTGTGTGTGTGTGTGCGGCTAATGCCACCCACAAACCCAAACTATGGTTAAGATACATCGATGACACATTTGTGATTTGGCCCCATGGAAAAGAAAACCTAAACAATTTCCTAACACACCTAAACAGCACACACCCCAAAATCAAGTTCACCATGGAAACAGAAACAAACAAACAACTACCATTCCTAGATGTACTAATCTACAAAAAAACAGATGGCACACTAGGACACACCATATACCAGAAGAAAACACACACCATCCGCTACCTCAACACCCAATCCCACCACCACCCAACACAGATAACCTCCCTGGCCAAAACACTAATTGCTAGAACCAAACGCCTGGCAAACAAGACACAAATAAAGGCTGAACTATGCACCCTGACTAAAGTACTGACAGCCAATGGCTTCCACGGAAGCAAAATCACCGGCTTGATCCACAAAAACACACTGAGACATAATGGAGACCTAGAAGATGAACAGACCTATGGAACAGCTGTTCTGCCCTACATAAGAGGTACTACAGACAAAATCAGTAAGATACTACACAGGCATCACTTCAAGACTGCCTTCAAAACAGACAGAAAAATAGCAGCCATCCTTAGAAACCCCAAAGATAAAATAGACCTGGAAAACCAAGGCATATACAAAGTCCCCTGTGCATCATGCCCGGCCACATACATTGGACAGATCAATAGAAGAATAAGTACCCGCCTGGATGAACACAAAAATGCAGTAAAAAAGCTGGAACACACTTCCTTACTAGTCCAACACATGAAAGCCACAGGTCATAGCATCAACTTCAATGGCAACAAAACCCTCGTAACTATAGAAAACCCCAGCCACAGAATTATTAGAGAAACCATAGAGATTGAAAAAAGACCTGAAAGCATTAATAGAAGAGATGATTCCATCAGACTGTCAATTATTTGGAAGCCTGCACTCACAAACAAAAAAATCTCCACATCACTAGCCAGGCAAACACCTGGGCACAAACAGATCCCCCCCTGATACCTCCAGCTGAAACACACCCCAACCAGGCACCCAGATGAAACCTAGCTTCATAACAAATGATAGCCATCCATTTACTTGGAGCCAAGCTGCACTAAAAGCCTCCAATACAGGAACACAATGTTGCTGGCCAATCAAGACACAAAAAAGCCACAAAACAGACAGAAGATATTAGAAACACCAATCAAGCAGAACACAGCAAACTCCAAGACCAATAAACACAGACCAAGACTCCCAGCCAATCAGGATGAAGAAAAAAACCATTCTGGCACAGCAGTAGGCTAGCCCCAAATTTAAAACTGAAACCACTGTAAAAGTCTGACTCATAGACGAACACAATACAGAAGCCTGATGATGGCAGATGAGATTCTGCCGAAACATTGCTGCAACTTTAAAAGCACAACTACAGTGAAGTGGGAAAATATCCGAACAAAGCTGAATACCATACATGTAAGTACCCACAAAAACTTAAGAAAAAACACACACACACACGCATACACGCACACACACACACACGCATATATAAATATATATATATATATATATATGTAGATTTTCATGGGTACAGGTATGCAAGTCTTGGCATGTTTGGGTCTTTTCCCATGTACGATTGAGAGTATCTTGGCAATGTTTCGACGAGGTCCCACTCGCCATCTTCAGGCTGGTATTTTCGGCTTCATGTTTGTGTGAGCAAAGCATGATCGGAGCTGCCATCTTCCTATATATACTGGTGGGGAGGTTGGTATCATCCCGTTTATTCATGTTATGGGGGTGTTTCTCTCTTTCAATGGCTTCCCTGATTATTCTCTTGTTGAAGTGTTCATCCACAATGGACAAAGATACAAACAGATAAGGAGCACCTATGGGATCACCCCTCTCACCCATCATCACTAACCTATACATGGAATACTTTGAAACCAATGTTCTAGACAAATCTGAACACAAACCCAAATTCTGGCTTAGATATATAGATGACACCTTTGTAATTTGGCCACACGGGAAAGAAAAACTGGACAACTTCCTCACACACCTCAACAGCCTACACCCCAAAATACAATTCACCATGGAAACAGAAGCCAACAACCAACCTCCCTTCCTGGACATCCTAATTTACAAAAAAACCAATGGCTCCCTAGGACACACCATCCACCAGAAGAAAACACACACCAACTGCTACTTAAACGCACAATCCCATCATCACCCTGCACAGATCAACTCCTTAGCCAAGACCCTTATATCCAGAACCAAATGCCTAGCTGACAAAGACCACCTGAGAACAGAATTACACACACTCACGAACGTATTAATTTCCAACGGATTCCAAAGAAGCACAATTACCAACCTAATCCTAAGGGAGACACCCCCAGAAACCGAGACACAGAACAGGACAACGGTATCGCCCTCCTCCCCTACATCAGAGGCACCACAGATAAAATCAGCAAAATTCTCCACAGGCACGATATCAGGACAGCCTTTGGCACTGACCAAAAAATAGCCAACATCCTAAGAAAGACAAGAGCCAGCTAGAAAACCAAGGAGTTTATGAAATACCATGCAACAATTGCCCAGCCACATACATTGGACAAACCAACAGGAGAATAAATGCATGCATCGCAGAACACAAGAACACAGTCAGAAAAGAAGAAAATACTTCCTCCCTTTTCCAGCACCTTAAAGCCACAGGACATGAAATTAATTTTGAGGGAACCAAATTAATCTCCAATGCTGAACACTTCAACAAGAGAATAATCAGGGAAGCCATCAAAATAGAGAAACACCCCCATAACATGAATAAATGGATCATACCTCCCACCTACCAGGCATCTGGAAACTAGCTCTTATCCACAAACGAGTCCCAGCCATGAAAACGAACACCAAAACAACACTTGACGCCACCACCAATCTCTCTCACCAGACTCAAACCCAAACCCACCCCATAGACAAAAGGCAACTACTTTGCTTGTGTGGAGTGACCATTCAAAGTTACAGTGACACTGAAAAAAAGTGACTTATGATCATTTTTCACACTTATGACTGTTGCAGCATCCCCACAGTCATGAGAGGCCAGGGGAGGAGATGCGTGCCTCGATGTGAGTGATATTGAATTGGCCATGCCCAGTCAATAACATGACCACCTAAGCCACGCCCACCAACTAAGCCATGCCCACAGAACCAGTTGTTAAAATATTTGAATCCCACCCCTGAATATATTGCTATCATTCATAGAAGAACAATATTTTCTGATTTTGAAATCACTTCAGTGTCAAATCATTTCCAAAAATTGTTATTGCCCAGCAGATCATAACATTTGGCAAAGAGCATGTTCATAGTATTAAAGTAAAAGCACTCTTTACTTTCTCTCTTTCTCTCAAGCTAAAAAAGGCAGAATGGACTCCCGATTTTGGTCCTGCAACCTTTGTTCCAAGATGGGGAGCCACTGTAACAGGAGCACGAAAATTCCTCATTGCATACAACATCAACTTGCTGTGCACAAAGGAACTGGCACATCGGATAGCACTTAACATTCGGGAACAGGGCCGTAGTAAGAACCAGGTACTCCAGGGAAAGTTGGCTTGTAAATCTTCCAATTCTGCACTCCAATAAAGTCTAGGCAGACATCAGATTTGTTTGGTCCTGCTTTTTTTAAAGAAAAAATACATTAAATCAACAAAGTACAAAAGGTCAAGGTTGTTTGCTTTTCAGAGTCTTCTCTGTTTCTCACTTACAGCCAGGGCGGTTGAAACAGGTACAAGGCATGGGATGGTATTTGGATGAAGAAAACATTGCTCAAGTCTCTACAAATCTGTTGGATTTTGAAACCACTCCTCTTCATGTGGTCTATGAAGAAGTTTCCAAGGATGCCAAGGTGAGTGGTACAAAGATGATCAATTGAATGAACCTGAGATTGGGCTGAAGTGGAGCAAAATGCACTGGGTTTGGGAAGTCCTGTCTGAAATTCCCCCCTGGAGCTCTTTCATTCATTTTTACCTAACTGTCAACTCTTCAAAGTAATCCAGAGCAGGAAATCAAAATCATGGATAGTAATACTATTTTTATTGTGACAACAGATATTTGATAACAAAATTTGGCTAGTTTGAAAGTACTTATTGTTGTGAATGCATAAAGATTTAATAAAGTGTGTGCTTGGAGTTAAGTGCAGGGTTCTGGCCCTGCACTTCTGATTGGCTGTTAAGCGGCCGGACCGGATTGGCCTGTTCCGGGGAATCCGATTGGCCCTTAACAAAGAGTTCCTATTGGTTATAAGAGATAGTGCTCCTAGCTTGTTATTGGTTAAAAGTTACAGGGTTTGCCTATATAAGGCGGGTTTAACTGCTATTGAAGCAGAAGTCACAATGTAAATAAAGAGCTGAAGTTCACCGTTCAGAGGCTTGTCTCCATTCTTTCTCGCCCATGCTCAAAACATAACACTGGCGACGAAGGTGGGATTTGGAGATATCTGAACCAACGAAACTTCGAAGAACACTGAGCACGTGACAGACGACGCCAACAACGAAACCATGTCCGGCAGCATCGTACCACCCGCTCCGTTCGAATCAGTACAGGAGGACTGGGAGTCCTACATGCATCGCTTCCAAATGTTCTTAGAAACCAACAACTTAAAGGACGCCACACCAGGAAAGAAACGGGCGGTGTTCCTAACGCATTGCGGTCCAACCTTATTTAAGATGGCTAAAGCACTAGCTAAACCCCGAGAAGTGAAGGCCATGGATTGGGACGACCTCAAACCTCTCCTACGAGATCACTACGCCCCGACCGTGCCTACACTCGTGAGACGCCACGAGTTTTATCAGAGGAGCCAGCAAAAGGGAGAAAGCGTGGCCGACTTCATAGCAGACCTCCAAAATTTGGGAGGCCTCTGCGGATTCGCCGATTTAGAAGAAGCACTAAGAGATCGCATAGTTCTGGGACTAGATGCACCGGGGGTCCAAAGCAAGCTAATGGCGAAAGGCGACATCAGCCTTGCCGACGCCATCGCCGATGCTACTGCAGCAGAAGCAACCAGTAAGTCGGCTGCACAACTACACCGAAACCGCGCTCCGGTACCATCACCGACAAGCGACATTTTATCCAGGTCTGAAGGACAGCTTACAACGATGCACCACGAGGACCTCTCTTCATCGTCAGACAGCGACGAAGAAGGGGTCCATCGACTGCGGTCCGACCGGGACCATCACCCGAAGCCCTTATGCCCTTGCGCTGGCTGTGGAGCCAACCATGCCAGGTCCGAATGCAAATTACGCAACGTACTCTGCCATGAGTGCGGGAAATGAGGCCACATCGGACGGGTCTGCCGCAGCTTGCCAGGACCCAGCCAGGCCTCAAAAGGGGCTAACTATCGCCAATTGACAGGAAACCGTCCTGTACGGCGAGAGTCAGTAAACCACTCCTACAGAAATCGAGCTTTGCAGAGAGAAGAGGCTCACCATACTATCACTATCGGTCACGCCTCAGCCTTGGACACTAAGAAAATCCGAGTCACAGTAGCTATCGAGAACCAGCCTTGCCACATGGAGGTCAACTCGGGATCGTCCCTCTCGATGGTGTCCTGGAAGACACTCAAGCAACTCATCCCCACAATTCAACGCCAAGATCTCCACTCCCAACGTCTCATCCTCAAGGACTACCAAGGGAATCGAATGCCCATCGTTGGTTCCTGCCGAGTCCGAGTCTCCTTCAAGAAGCACACAGCATACTTACCTTTAACGGTCATTGATAGAGATGGGCCTAGCCTACTAGGCCTCCAATGGTTCGCGCCACTCGGCATTGAAGTGGCCGGCATAAACCGAGTCGGCGGCGGTGACTGGGAGGAAGACCTTATCTATGATTTCAGGGATGTCTTCGCGGACAGCTTAGGCGAGTACAAGGGGACCCCGATTTCATTCAGTCTAGATCCAAAAATAGCTCCCATTCGCCTAAAGCCCCGTCGAGTTCCGTTCGCCTTAAAATCGAAAATCGACGAACAACTCGACAAACTGATAGCTCAGGGGGTGTTAGAGCCCATCGATCACTCCCCTTGGGAAACCCCTATTGTAACACCCATTAAGCCAGACGGGTCAATACGAATTTGTGGGGACTACCGGGCCACTTTGAACCACGCCCTGCAGCAGAACGCATATCCAGTTCCGGTGGTGCAGCATCTCCTCCATTCCCTGGGGGGCGGGAAAGTCTTCGCTAAATTAGATTTTGCTCAGGCATATCAGCAATTACCAGTAGATGAAAAAACGGCACAGGCCCAAACTATTGTGATGCACCGAGGAACCTTTAAATGTACCCGGCTTCAATTCGGAGTTAGTGTAGCCCCGGGGATTTTTCAGAGCCTTATGGAAAGGTTATTGCGAGGAATTAAGGGCGTGGTCCCCTATTTTGACGATGTATTAATTGCAGCCCCTACAAAAAAAATCTTACAGGACCGGTTAAAATTCGTCCTAAAAAAATTCCAAGAGGCCGGTCTTAAAGTTAAAAAAAACAAATGTAAATTGTGTACTGACAGTGTTGAGTTTTTAGGGTACCTGATTGATAGCCAGGGCATTCACCCTACCGAAAGTAAACTGAAAGCGATAAAAAATACTCCCATGCCACGAAACAAGGGCGATCTCCAGGCGTTCCTAGGCCTCATCAATTTTTATAATGTATTTTTGCCGCACAAAGCAACGGTCGCTGAACCGTTACACCGGTTGTTAGATAAAAAAGCAAATTGGCTATGGGGTTACCGTGAAGAACAGGCGTTCCGAAATGTTAAAAAACTGCTCACTTCTGACTCTGTACTCATGCAGTATAATGAGACTTTGCCGTTAGTTATAACCTGTGATGTATCGCCTTTCGGGGTAGGCGCCATTTTGAGCCATGTACTGCCTAATGGGATCGAAGCCCCTGTTGCATATTTTTCAAAGACTCTTTCAAAAACTGAGCGAAACTATGGACAAATCGATAAAGAAGCCCTCGCAATTGTCTCGGCTGTGAAAAGATTCCACGAATATGTGTATGGCCGGGCTTTTACTATTGTGACTGACCAGAAACCATTATTGGGGATAATAGCCGGAGATAAGCCGACTCCCTACATATTATCCCCTAGGATGACATTCAGTAGGCATGGCTTTTGGTGGGGCGTTGCTGACTTCTTGGCATTTGGGACAAGCTTTAACCCACTGTTCGATTTGCTTGTCAATGCCCGGCCACCATGCGTAGCTTTGCGCAAGGTCTTTCATTCGCACGATGCCGGGGTGGCCATCGTGCAAGGTTCTCAGCAGCGCTTTCTGGAGTCGTTCTGGGATAACGACTCTATCGCCCCAGATGACACAGCCTTTCTGGGAGAAGAGCTCGGTTTGTCGAGTCTTGAATGGTGCGAAGTCATCTGATAACTGGTCCAATGGCCATCCGCATTCTACCCAGCTTAGGACTCGTGCTAGGGTGTGGTCGCGTTTGGTTTCTCTCGCGATATCTCGGGCGTTTAGTGGTGGCGAGTTGAGTGCCTCGATTTGCAACGTGGTTACCGTTGGTGCAGGATCGTCGAGAGTCTCTGGAAGCGGTGCTCGGCTCAATGCGTCGGCGTGGGAATGGCTTTCCCCGGGCGGTATTGCAGCCGATATTTATAAGCAGCTAAGAATTCTGATCATCGGGTCATCCTAGGGGATAATATGTAGGGAGTCGGCTTATCTCCGGCTATTATCCCCAATAATGGTTTCTGGTCAGTCACAATAGTAAAAGCCCGGCCATACACGTATTCGTGGAATCTTTTCACAGCCGAGACAATTGCAAGGGCTTCTTTATCGATTTGTCCATAGTTCCACTCAGTTTTTGAAAGAGTCTTTGAAAAATATGCAACAGGGGCTTCGATCCCATTAGGCAGTACATGGCTCAAAATGGCGCCTACCCCGAAAGGCGATGCATCACAGGTTATAACTAACGGCAAAGTCTCGTTATACTGCATGAGTACAGAGTCAGAAGTGAGCAGTTTTTTAACATTTCGGAACGCCTGTTCTTCACGGTAACCCCATAGCCAATTTGTTTTTTTATCTAACAACCGGTGTAACGGTTCAGCGACCGTTGCTTTGTGCGGCAAAAATACATTATAAAAATTGATGAGGCCTAGGATCGGCCTTGTTTCGTGGCCTGGGAGCGTTTTTTATCGCTTTTAGTTTACTTTCGGTAGGGTGAATGCCCTGGCTATCAATCAGGTACCCTAAAAACTCAACACTGTCAGTACACAATTTACATTTGTTTTTTTTAACTTTAAGACCGGCCTCTTGGAATTTTTGTAGAACTAATTTTAACCGGTCCTGTAAGATTTTTTTTGTAGGGGCTGCAATTAATACATCGTCAAAATAGGGGACCACGCCCTTAATTCCTTGCAATAACCTTTTGAGTGGCGCGAACCATTGGAGGCCTAGTAGGCTAGGCCTATCTCTATCGATGACCGCTAAAGGTAAGTATGCTGTGTGCTTCTTGAAGGAGACTCGGACTCGGCAGGAACCGACGATGGGCATTCGATTCCCTTGGTAGTCCTTGAGGATGAGGCTTTGGGAGTGGAGATCTTGGCGTTGAATTGTGGGGATGAGTTGCTTGAGTGTCTTCCAGGACACCATCGAGAGGGATGATCCTGAGTCGACCTCCATGTAGCAAGGCTGGTTCTTGATGGCTACTGTGACTCGGATTTTCTTAGTGTCCAAGGCTGAGGCGTGACCGATAGTGATAGTATGGTGAGCCTCTTCTCTCTGCAAAGCTCGATTTCTGTAGGAGTGGTTTACTGACTCTCGCCGTACAGGACAGTTTCCTGTCGATTGGCGATAGTTAGCCCCTTTTGAGGCCTGGCTGGGTCCTGGCAAGCTGCGGCAGACCCGTCCGATGTGGCCTCGTTTCCCACACTCATGGCAGAGTCCGTCGCGGAATTTGCATTCGGACCTGGCATGGTTGGCTCCACAGCCAGCGCAAGGGCGTAAGGGCTTCGGGTGATGGTCCCGGTCAGACCGCAGTCGATGGACCCCTTCTTCGTCGCTGTCTGACAATGAAGAGAGGTCCTCATGGTGCGTCGTTGTAAGCTGTCCTTCAGACCTGGATAAAATGTCGCTTGTCGGTGGTGGTACCGGAGCGCGGTTTCGGCGTAGTTGTGCAGCCGACTTCCTGGTTGCTTCTGCTGCAGTAGCATCGGCGATGGCGTTGGCAAAGCTGATGTCGCCTTTCACCATTAGCTTGCTTTGGATGCCTGGTGCATCTAGTCCCAGAACTATGTGATCTCTTAGTGCTTCTTCTAAATCGGCGAATCCGCAGAGGTCTCCCAAATTTCGGAGGTCTGCTATGAAGTCGGCCACGCTTTCTCCCTTTCGCTGGCTCCTCTGATAAAACTCGTGGCGTCTCACGAGCGTAGGCACGGTCGGGGCATAGTGATCTCGTAGGAGAAGTTTGAGGTCGTCCCAATCCATGGCCTTCACTTCTCGGGGTTTGGCTAGTGCTTTAGCCATCTTAAATACGGTTGGACCGCAATGCGTTAGGAACACCGCCCGTTTCTTTCCTGATGTGGCGTCCTTTAAGTTGTTGGTTTCTAAGAACATTTGGAAGCGATCCATGTAGGACTCCCAGTCCTCCTGTTCTGGATCGAATGGAGCGGGTGGTACGATGCCGCCGGACATGGTTCCGTTGTTGGCGTCGTCTGTCACGTGCTCGGTGTTCTTCGAAGTTTCGTTGGTTCAGATATCTCCAAATCCCACCTTCGTCGCCAGTGTTATGTTTTGAACATGGGTGAGAAAGAATGGAGACAAGCCTCTGAACAGTGAACTTCAGCTCTTTATTTACATTGTGACTTCTGCTTCAATAGCAGTTAAACCCGCCTTATATAGGCAAAGTTACCCTGTAACTTTTAACCAATAACGAGCTAGGAGCGCTAGCTCTTATAACCAATAGTAACTCTTTGTTAAGGGCCAATCGGATTCCCCGGAACGGGCCAATCCGGTCCGGCCGCTTAACAGCCAATCAGAAGTGCAGGGCCAGAACCCTGTACTTAACTCCAAGATCACACTTTATTAAATCTTTATGCATTCACAACAGGAGTGATGTATATAAATACAGCAGCTAAAAATGAAAAACAGTTCTGGGTAGATCTGCTAGGAGGAATGCCCAGAGATGATGGTAGCTGGTTACATTTTGGGTTATTTCCTGATCCAGATCTAGTCCCTCAGCCAGCCTCTGTGGACATGGCTCCTGTGGCTTCTTGGACTGTAGGCTGACTAGCTATAAAATATCTGGTTTTATTTCTAGGATCTCAATCTGCCAGTGGTAGGATCTCAGCTAGTGGGACTGATTCCTAAAAAGGCCATGTTAGATGCAGCAGAATTTTATATCAAGAAAGAAAATATCTTCATCCTTGAGGAGGAACATAAAATTAGACTGGTAACTTTTGATATCTATTTACATCTTGATTTTATATAACAAAAAAAACCCCCTCATGTATCCTATAAAATGCATTAAGTTCATTACCTTTTCAAAAATAATTCAATCTGCAGTGAATGATTTTCCTTTGATTTCTCATGACAGATATTTCTAAACTCTTAGTTTGAAGATACATTTTTTCCTTTATTACTACCTAACCTACCTAGAGAATGTGGCTTGTTTGATTTTATCATGTTGTGTAAATCTAGTGAACTGTGGTTTATCTAGTAAATCATTATTATGAATATGGCTTAGGCTTCAAGAAAACTACATTATTGTTCTAGAATGTCACATTTTGATATTTGGTACATAAGAATTTAAATTTGTTAAAGTACTTTTTGTCCTATGTTTACAAAATCCACATGTGCTTTCCATGACCCTGTTCCTAGATCGCTAGAGCCAAATACTGCTCAAGCTGTTCAACCTTCTGCCTATGTATAATTCACCTCAGTTTCTTTGGTTTTGGGGAAAGAAGATTTTATTTTATTTTCTGAAAATTGATTGCTAGATCTTTTCCCTGAAAAACGTCATCAAACTATATGAGAACAACTGGATATCTTGGCAATAATAAGAGCAAAAGTGGAACATTCAAAGCAGCTATTTTTGCAGGATAGAAATTGGGGCCATGTGAATTGCATCCTATTATAAATCTAATATAGTTTTTGAATGAGCTAACGAAAATAAGCAGCAATCTCATTTCTCTGAGTGTTTCTCACAGTCTAATGCTGGATTTGTTGATTTATTTCATAGTCAAATAATGAGGAAAAAATAAAATAATGATCTGTGGCAGAGAGACCAGGTCTGAAACTTGTATTTCTGAGTTTCCTTTCCTACCTATCCATTCTGGGTTTCCATTCTAGATCCGGTTAGCTCAGGTTAAGCACTTGAGCTAAGTATGCTTAAGTGGGCAATAGTTATCAGGGTGAATGCATTGTGATTTTACAAGTATGGATTACTTGCTTGTCACATGGATTTCATGAAGAAATGGAACAGGTTGCACTGGACTGATTCAGAAGAATACAATCAGCAGTCACCGATCTGCAAAATCCAGGTGCTACTGTTCCAGTATCTGTCCTGATGGTGTTTTGTTCAGTGTAATGTGAACTGAAAAATAAGGGACAGAAGACCCTCATTTGTTTCAAATGCTAATTTCTGTTTAATAAGATAATCATCTATGAATTTGTATTCTTGAATCTCAGGTAATTAATCGATTGGGATTGGATTCTTTGTCTCCATTCAGTCCTAAGGAGCGCATAATTGAGTATGGATATTTTCATTTTCTCACAGTTGGTTGTATGGTGATAGTGTATGTTTGAAGACTTTGGCTGGATGGATGATATATGGATTTCTAATATAATGAAGTCATATTATGTGTCATATAATGAAATCCTTAGCATGCTTTTCATCCAATTATATTGTATATAAATAGGTCTTAACTTATGGAGCCAGAAATAAAAGTGCAATTTGGAGAAACAGATATTGTCTGCTACTTCTTAACTTTTTCAGAAGAATGGCCAAGTTTCCAAAAAGCATGTTGTTTATCTTAAGCACAAATTAAAAGATGTAAAACATTTCATTTCCAGTTTATAATTATGCAAATATGTATTGCACCTGTTTAAGATTTCATTAAATAATTATTTAATTTAATTAAATGCTATTTAATTCACATAACACTATGATCCCAAGGGGTCTACTTTTGCTTGGGAAACTCAACACCATATTCCAAATGAACTAATAGTTTTCTGGCTCAAATAACCTCTTGTTACTTTGGATCATTTCCCGAACCAAAGAATCTCTATTCCTATATCCAGCAAAGATATCAGGGTACACTCCTTTCTTGACTTCACTTTGTTTTTAATCAGCAGCATTTTATAGTACCAGTAGAAGAGAATATCTGTACATCAGGCTGAATTGTGGGATCCTTGGTGTTGTCTAACTTGGTGGTTTTCTTGCAGGCATTTCTTTGCCAGACTAGGTGCACCAATGATGTTACCTAGTCTGATAATGAAATATCTGCAAGAAAAACCCCAAACTCAGAGAATACCAGGGACCCCTTAGCATTTTATAATTTGTGAAAGTGATTTTTTTCAAATGCTTTTTACCTTTGGAAGGGACATGGTGAAGGATGACAGAGAAAAAGGCAGTCTGGTGTCTTTGTCTCTTCACACTTTTGTGCAGAAAGTTGGTGCAAGATCAGCTGCTCCTGGAGGAGGATCAGTATCAGCAGCAATATCATCTCTGGTATGTAGCTACCGGTACTTCAGTACCCCATTTTAAAACTACTGTCCTAAATAGTGTTTTCACATAGGACCTCTTCTGTAATGGTGATATACAGTAATCCTGAACTCCACCAGCAAGATTTGAAACTTGAAAATAAATTGATCTCAGCAAATACTGAGCGCAAACTTTTCCTGTTTTTGATAATCCCTGGAATTACTTATTCTGTATTTTTGGTTGAGTGTAGCTAAATAATCTGCCAGCCAAATAACATTGAAATCAGCCTCTGAGGAATTTTTTCCTCAGGAAGAGTATGAGCCATAGATACACAAATTCCAGAAATTAATTCAATCAATTAAACTCTAATTGTGCTTATGATCTTCCTTCAGCTTTTCTTTACTTTGCAGCTCTGTGAAGATAATAATATTACTTTTTCATCATCATTTTAATTGTGAACTGTTGTTAAATGCTACAGTCGCTAAAGGAAAACTACCTGGAGTTCAAAATAATATGGATATCAAAAAATATTAACAAATGTCTCATAATCAGATTGTTATGTGCAATTACTTCTTCCCAGAACATTATTACATCACAGTTTTAGAACAAAATGTTTTAATAGTGGTTTTCCAACTGTACATTCATCCCTTTTCTATACAAAGCTATGAGGTTTAGTAAGTCGTGTGTATGTGTAGATGTGTACATACAGACATATGATACGCACCAACACACACATATGTATTTGACACTGAAATGTGTCAAATGGGGTAAATTCCAATTCCAATTTACAACAATGACAAGGAAAATTTAACAAGTTTATTTGGAGTAGAATAAAACATACTAGTTTCAAAAAACAAATGTGGCCTTGCTCTCCCAACTGTATTCTAGTTTTAAACTGTATTCTAATTTAAACTGTAAACATGTAAACTGTATTCTAGAACAGACTGTTTGACAGCAGTATGTTACTATTGGAAGGAGCTGGCCTAGCTAGTGGGCTCCATATGGTATAGGGAGACAAAAGAGGAACACAACCTGAAAAACAACTTATAAAATAAAGGTTGACAAAAATACAGAACTCCACAGAAAATAGTGCCCAATAATTGTATCATTAGCCTTTTGTGAGAATACTTTTCTTGTTGGAGATGATTACAGTAAGAAAAGTATAATTTCATGTGCAAACACGGAATAGACTAAAGACAGAGGAAGATTTTGATGTACCTACAAATTGCTGGAAGAATAAAATCTGACCTTAGAAATGAGGGATATTAAGAAAATGACAGATCCTTATTGACAATCAAGATCACCTATATATAACCTCCTAATTAGTTTTGATACAGGCATAGAAAAAATGAAAGTATTTATGTTAAATTGGATGCAAAACTCCAAAGACACTGTCTCAATACAACAATGGGAAGGCTTATTGAAGAAGCTATGATTTGAGAGAAAACTAGTGTAAATTATCTAACAGATGGTATGCAACTCAATAATGGCCAAAACAGGCAAATTATATGGTAATCAGTGCTGGAAAATGCCACAAGACAGAAGAAGCATTCTGCCATATGTGGTGGATATGCAAAGTACTGGAAAGACACAACACCATTCAGAGAATGTCAGGATTAGAGGTGGATTGGGGAGGGTGCACCAGGATGCAAGAGGGTTCAAGAGTTGGGGAAGGTTCCCAAAATGAACAAGTATTAGGTAAGGAAGTCCCTCTCCCTCTCCCTCTTTCTTTCTTTCTCTCTCTCTCCCCCCTCCCCTTCCCACTCTCCTTCTCCCTCTCCCTCTCAAGCACTTTTTCTCCCCAGTATTTTGATGTAATATAAAAAGTCCCTGTCTTCTGGTGAAATTAGGAAAGTGTAGACATCTTATTTTTTTCCCCTTCCTGTGTGGCAAAGGCATTTCAGAGCATCAGGTCTTTCCTTCTAGGGAGCAGCACTTGGTTGCATGGTGGGGTTAATGACATATGGAAAGCGTCAATTTGAGGAGCTGGATCCAGTTATGAGGCAACTTATACCCCCGTTTCATCAGGCCATGAATCAGCTAATTGCTATAGTAGACAGGGACTCCTTGGCGTTCAGCAGCTACATGGTGAGTGAAGCATTCATACTTTCAGCAAACCTGTATTTTGTGCATCTTGTGTCTTTTGACAGGAAGAATGTGGATGGAATTGGAGAGTTGTTTGCTTTTTGCTTAATGAGGGCTGTATTTTTTTGGGGGGGGGGAAGGTGGAGTGCATATGAAAGGTAAAGTTAAAATAAGTTCTGGGAATCTATCTTAGAGCCTCACCCTCCATGCCGATCCTATATTCTCTAGAATAATAGCCTAAATATGTGTTTGTGTTCTCTACAGGATGCTATGAAACTTCCTAAGCAGACCCCTGAGGAGAAAGAGAGGTATTACTGGGCCTTTTGTTCACATGAAACTATAGTACTTATTTTCATAGCAGTTCAGAACTTGCTCAAAGTGTCCCAAGATATACATTTTGGTGGAATTCTGTGATTTCTTGTTAAAGTTCTTAGTACATCTAAATCATAAGTGATCTGTGAGTGACTGAATCTTAGTTCACCTCACAAATCCAGTCTAAGGTTGTTTAAAAAACTTGTTTAAGGTGCAGCAAGACAGGGAGTGCAACATTTGTCCAGTGAGCTGCCTGCAGATCAGCTGACCAGCAGCAAAGAGCAGGGTGCTCCTTTGTTTCCTTCTCTCTTCCTATCCAAATGGCTGACTTTCCTGTGTGGATGGAAGTAAAAATGGGCTTTGTTCCCTGAGGCTGGTGAGAAGAAGCAAAAAGTCTTAGGCTTTCTTCTTCCTGCCTAAATTCAGGCTGCATTTGGATATGATGCAAATGGTTATTTTGGAGTGGAGAAAGCTCCATGCAGTGTCCACTACTGAATATTGTAACCAATGTGATCTTTGAAGACAAATCTTTTTCTATCCTATTCTAACTGTCAGACTGCCCTTTATTAAATTCTGTAAATAAATGCTCAGTGAGTGGCAATGTTTGTTTACTTGTTAATCTAGCATATTTTGTGTTATACTTGGTCTTCTATGTTCTAGCCCAGTGCCTCAGTCATTATACCAAATTGCGTCTCATGTCCCATGTAGGGCCAAACAAATTTTCATAGCAAATAAGAATCGATAGTTTAGCTTCATAAGTTGTAAAGAAAATAGTAATATTTCTACTTTTCAAGATAAAGATGTTTTTAAACAATGAAGAGAAAAGAAGGAAAACCTTATGGGGGGTGAGGAAATGAGGAGCTCTTGCTTCACACAGGGGAGAAATTGTCACTGAAAGATATAATGGCTGAATGGATTATGAACTTCTCAACATAAGGATGGCTCAGACTACTGTTGCATTAATTGCACAATTATAAAAGAAAAGAAACCAAGTAGAAAATATAGCAGACCTTCAGTCCAAGAGGAGACAGCTGTATAGCACAATGACCTGGAGCTAGTAGTCTGGTAGTTCTTAATCTGTTTTTATTGCAAGATAGATGCTCTTATAGCTGCTTCTTTTGGGCTTCCCTGGGTTAGGGAATAAATCCCAGATTTATTTCATTTTTTTCTTATTCCGTGTCTGCAGGCGTACAACAGCTATGCAGCTAGGCCTGAAGAATGCTGTTGATGTCCCTTTCTCCTTGGCAGAAAAAATTAACTCTTTATGGTCTTTTTTGAAAGAAATGGCACAGCATGGAAACATAGCCTGCAAATCAGATATCCAGGTATTTGTGCTACCCAGAGTGAGGACAGATCTGATCTTCAGTTGTGTAACTAATTATTTTATTGAGCTGAACTCTTGCCACAAATTTGTTGAGGCCATAGTTGACTGCATGAAGTTGGTAGGTTCCATTCCCCCTGGTCACTGGCATTTCTTCTTCTGTTACTGATTTTAGGTGGCAGTTAAAGCTTTAGAAGCAGGTGTGTTTGGGGCCTATTTCAATGTTATCACCAACTTGAAGGATATAACAGATGAAGATTTCACGCAACAGGTAGGAATTGTTCACATTTGCTTAAAACTATGGACAATTTAGCATAAGTTTGTATTCTTAAAAAAAGGCTGAAATAGTTCTGCAGCTATGTTAAGATTGGCTGAGATTATTTAAATGGTTCTGGTTGGTGTGAGTTGGACTGGAGGGCTGGTGACTCCTTTGCTAGACTCTGGGTTTTTTTACATTTTTCTTTAAGATAAGAGACACTTGACAGAAGTCAAGTCATTTAAGTCATTTCCCAAATGACTTAAATGATGCCATTCTTAAAGTCAAGAGTTTCAAACACAGTTTCACAGTTAAAGAAAGTCTAAAAGATAACATATGATACAGTTTTTAGACAGATGTCCCCAGGTCTAACAGTTATTGTCCCCTTTCTCAATTTTAGTTTGAGTTCATGCCTTATAACTTATTTGTAATTATGCCTTACTTAGTTCAAGTATGGTAAGGAATGAATGCTTCACCACAGTAACTCAAGAAATTCACTAAACGTTCCCCTCATGATGAAGACCTCACTTCCCTTAGAGCACCGTTTCTCAACTTTGGCAACTTTAAGATGTGTGGACTCCAACTTCCATAATTCTTCAGCCAGCATTCCTGGCTGAGGCATTCTGGGAGTTGAAGTCAACGTATCTTAAAGTTGCCAAATAGTGCCTTAGACTACTAAGACTACTTGTCAGGGATTTTCCAATTTTAACTGGTCTTTTGAGTCAAAATAGTTTTAAAAGGAAAAGCTCCCACCTCACCCTGTTATTGTCTCATGTCTCCTTCCTCAGCCACCCCTATTTTTTTCCTGCCTGACTGAATATAGGTATCTGTTATTTTGCTTTATTGCTTCACACTAATTGGCTACTCTTGAGATATACATGCTGTGCTTAAGTCACATTTTATGCATGGTAATCACTATGGCAGTTGATCTACAACATTCTATTCTGAGAATCTGATCTTCCTTTTTTATTTTGCTATACTTATATATTAATATATTTATGCTATCATTTTTGCATAATCTTATCATATAGTATTATACAGTTTGAAATCAATCCAGGAAAAAATGCTTTTCTTACTGTATCTGGCAACTGAGTTGCAGAGTCCTCACATAATGTGTCCAAATAGGATAATTTGAGCCTGACTATGCAAAATACTACTCCATGAGTAATTCAGGACTAAAGTAATAAATCTCTCTCTCTCTCTACCCCCCCTTCCCCCTCCCTCCCTCCTTCCCTCTCCTCCTCCTTCTGCAGATGCACAGAAATATTTCCTACTTCTTGGAGGAAGCCCAAAAGAATACAACAGTTATCCTAGATAGTTTGGACAAGCGGGCAACATGAAATATTGTATTGACACCAATTGGTTAAACCTATAAAATTCTTATATATCATATTGTTCAGCTACATTCAGACAGATCTGATCCTTTTGAGAAAAAAAAAATATATAATTTTCTAACCTATACATGCATGAATTTTGTTACAAATCCAGTTTTTCTGGTGTGATTATTTTTGTTGCCTGTTATCCCATCTTAATAATCATGATAGCAGTATGAAGCAAGTTTTCAGTGACACATCTATGTTCAAAAATCTTCTGTAGAATGCTTTAAAACTACTAAAAATATTAGCTATACAGCTATTGTTTCAGCCATTATGCCAAAATTGTTAGATTAAACAAAATTACTGATAGGAAAATACTGAGACCTCCAGCACAATCCTTTGGTTCATTATTTAAATGACAAGTGTATCTTAGGTGGAATTTTGTAAAGTGGAAATAAATCATGTTGTCCTCAATAAGGACTGGTTATGAGGAGGGTTTTTTGTGTCCTAATACATACATCAGTGCTTCGATATATATACTGCTGTGACATTATGATAATGGACAGATGTACTACATTAATTCTTATCCTAATTACCTCATTATGACAATTACCTCATTATGACACTTTCTCTTTTATAAGTATATACTTTCATAATTCTATGAAAAATTGCTTGTGCAGTAATATTTCAGCTGACTAATGTTACCTGATATTTGGAGGACTTTGTTTTCCAAAAATTGGAAGACAGTCTAAGCCTTTGTTCATGGACAAAACAAACCCCATGCTCTTTCATGGAGAACCTGAAGGAAAATACCCTTTGCAAGCTGATATGAGACTTCCATCTCCAGTGGGAGAGATGAGGAGGGCAGGGGTTGCTTCTGAGGACATTGGCAGCGTCAACTCTCCCATCATGGAATGGAAGGGGGCTTGTCTGGTTCTGTTTTTGTGTCTCAGGCTGCAAAATATTTTGGGGCTGCTCTGGAGAGGCAGCTTCAGCTGTCTCTCATCATCTCCCATAGCAACCATTTCACTTGTTTTCCATCTTGATACGGAAATGAATATACACTGTGTTTATCAAGCGCTTTAAATCAAATGATTTTTTTTTTCATTACTCAAATTTGTCAATGAGTGGGCCTTTTCAAGGTGCCTATTACCTCAGGGGAATTGCTAATATTTTGATAGATACTCAAGATAGACTGAAAAATAAGATGCAGTTCAGTGGTTCTATGCTTAGGAAAAACCAAAAGCAGTTTATTCCAAAAGAAAAATAATAAGTCCTTAAACTTGTACCTAAAACTTCCTTTGTTAGTATTGATGAAACTCATCTGATGCTGTAAAACTTGTTGACTAAGGTGGTTATCTTTGACCAAGGTGGTTATTCCTCATCTCTCAGAGCCCTAAACCTGACAGAGACCCCTGTGTTGTGGTCTCCTTCCAAGCAGAAATTGTATGCAGCAGAAGTATGAATAGTTGATCTACTCCCCAACTGTTCATTCTGTTGTGGTCTTTTAACTGGAACTGTCTTTAGTTATTAATACATAAGAGATAGGATATGGGAATAATTTATCTTATTTTAAAAGAAAATAAAAAGTTACTATAATTGTTTCTCTTTGTGATGAAAGGGGAAGTCATTTATTTATATGTTTCATTTCTTTGTCTTATTTTTTCTTTCCATTTTTTTGTTTTTTTTTCCCTGCACATTCTCATTTTTCTTTTTACTCTACCGTTCCAACTAATGTATTTAAACTGAATGAAATCCCTTTAAAAATATCAGCAACTAAAAAGGGCTCAGTATCTAAATGTTTACATTGCTGGCAGGAATGCCAGGTGGGATGCCATGATCACAGCCCATTCCTTCTGTTTCTGGACCATGAATACAATCATACTCAGGTCCTGGTTACCCTGGCTGGCATCTTCCTCCATATGGATTTCCTGGGCAAGTTGGGAGGGGGGGGGTCATTTCCAAAATCCATATCATCATGGACATCATCATGGATATCAATTGGAAAATTAATTCTGCACCAAGTGAGAAATCAAATAGGTTCCCAACCAACCTAGCTGACAACTTTGTAGTCCAAAAGGTAGAGGATGGAACTAGAGGGACAGCCACAATGGACTAAACTCTTACAAACAGAAAAGAAGTGACAGAGGGAGTTGAAACTGCAGGAACCTTGGGTGAGAGTGACCATGTCATACTAGAATTCAACATAACACAAACACAAGCAACAGAACATAATGACACCAAAGACTTGCATTTTAAAAGAACTGATTTTAATAAACTCAGAGAGAACTTGGGAAAGATTCCATGGATGAAAATCCTTGGGGAAAACAACTCAAGAATCTTGGGAAACTCTTGAAAAGTACGATCATAGAAGCCCAGATCAGCGAAGGCTGATAGCCAGAATCTATGAAGACGAGGTCAGGAAAGCAAAGGCTCAGAATGAACAAAGACTTGGAACAAAAGTCAAAGATAATAAAAAAAAGTTTCTTCCAACCTTTATCACCAGACTTGAAATTTTGGGCTTGGACAATCTTGAACTACGCCACCTACGGTTGGACTTAAGCGTAGCACACAAAATTATCTGTTACAATGTCCTACCAGTCAATGACTACTTCAGTTTCAACCACAACAATACAAGAGCACACAGCAGATACAAACTCAATGTTAACCACTCCAACCTTGATTGTAGAAAGTACGACTTCAATAACAGAGTGGTCAATGCCTGGAATGCACTACCTGACTCTGTTGTTACATCCTCAAACCTTTAACCTCAAACTATCCACTATTGACCTCACCCCATTCCTAAGAGGTCTGTAAGGGGCTTGCATAAGTGCACCATCATGCCTCCCGTCCCTGTCCTATTGTCCCCATTCAATCGTATCTATTTCCTGTATTCTTACTCATGTTTATACTGTATTTATATCTATTATCTTGTAAGCGATTGACAAATCAAATAAATAAAATAAAATAAACATATAAATAACAAGAAAAAAAATCAAGGAAGCAATCAGTCCACTAAGGAGAGAAGACAGTAAGGAAGTAACAGACAACAGAGAGCAAGCAGAGATACTTAACTCATTCTTTGCATCAGTCTTCACGCAAAAACAAACTATAGCTCAACCCACCAAAAACATAATTGTAATAGATAGACCAGAAATAAAAGTTAAAATAAGCAAAAAAATAGTAAGAGAACACCTGTCTAATCTTGATGAATACAAATCACCGGAACCTGACCGATTATATCCCAGAGTTCTAAAGGAACTGGCAGAGGTCATCTCAGAACCACTGCACCATATCTTTCAAAAATCCTGGAGTACCAGGAGGGCTGGAAAAGAGCTGATGTGGTCCCCATCTTCAAAAAATGGGAAAAAACAGACCCAGGAAATTACAGACCAATCAACCTAATATCAATAGCCGGGAAGATACTGGAAAAGATAATAAAAAAACAGATTTGCCAACATCTAGAAACAAGTAAAGTATTAACTAGCAGTCAACATGGGTTTGTTAATAACAGATCATGCCAAACCAATCTTATTTCATTCTTCAACGTAGTGAATTAGTAGACCAGAGAAATACTGTGTATATAATATACTTAGATTTCAGCAAGGTATTTGACAAAATAGATCACAACCTACTTTTTGGTAAGCTAGAACAAAGTGGGATAGGTCCACCTCCAGATGGATTTGCAACAGGCTGACAAAGCGTACTCAGTGAGTAGTCCTTAATGGGTCTAAGTCTACATGGAGGGAAGTAAGCATTGGGGTGCTAGCAGAGCAGTGGAAATAACTGATTTGGTGTTCATTGCTCATCGCTCCTACCGGCTTGCCAGAACTGGGCCGAACCAGTCGAATACCACCACTGAACAGAGGGATACAATCAAAATCAAGTAAGGTACTAATACCACTCTAAAAAGCCTTAGTACGACCACACCTGGAGTACTACATCCAGTTCTGGTCACCATATTATAAAAAAGATGTTGAGACTCTAGAAAAAGTAGAGAGAAGAGCAACCAGGATGATTAGGGGACTGGAGTCTAAAATGTATGATGAATGGTTGCAGGAACTGGGCATGGCTAGGCGAGTGAAGAGAAGGACCAGGGGGTGACTTGATAGCAGTCTTCCAATATTTGAGGGGCTGCCACAGAGAGGAAGGGGTCAAGTTATTTTCTAAAGCACCTGAAGGCCAGACAAGGAATAATGGATGCAAAGTGAACAAGGAGAGATTTAACCTGGAAATAACATGACAGTGAGAACAATTAACCAATGGAACAGCTTGCCTTTGGAAGTTGTGCAAGTGTCATCCCTTGAGACTTTCAAGAAGAGATTGGACTTCCATCTGTCAGAAATGGTGTAGGGTGTCCTGCTTGGGATGGGGAGTTGGACTAGATGACCTACAAGGTCCCTTCCAACTCTCCTTATCTGTTATCTGTTATTACATCCACCCCCTGGTTTACCTGAAATGCTCCCTGGAGGGCCTGGATGTTAACCTCTTGCACCACCTCCAGGCTATCATCCCCCTGTAAGTCATCCTGGACATCACAAAAAGAATAATCATTACAATGGAAACCATAGGAAGAAACAAATAGAAATGAAAGAGTTAATGTAGAAGTTAAATAAATAAGGAAAATAGATACAAAATGTCAACAATTGTAATAAGCTTTAATCATTTTTTCTTTCTTTCAGTATAGTGGCAGTTCCAGCAGCAGCTCAGATTCAGACTGAAGAACTTTCACCCCAGCATGAGTTCAGCTCTTCAGGAACTCCCCATATCAGTCAAAAATATTTTAAAATTCTTCCATCCTTTGTACTGTACATTCTTATGCCCATGAATCATAAGACATGTAAGTTAACTTATCCCAACTTGGTGAGCTCTACATATGTTGAATCTCAATGTAAGTTCTCCATCCAGCAGAGCTTTTGAATTAGAGGCAACATCTAGATTCACAACTGTGAAGAAGTCTGATATAATATATAGTTAAATTCATAACAGTTATTCAAAGAAATACTAATGAAAAGTATTTTTTGCATCAGCTATTCAATTTATCATTTATAGATAGTAGAATTATTAAGAGACTACCATTAAGTCCAAAGGCGTAGACTAGATATCCAAGCCTAAAAATTAGAAAACTAAATAAAGTAGCACTAACAAAGTAGTTCCATATTTTTCCCATCATATCAATGGAATATATTCATATAGTACCCAGAAACTGAGCTGCACTCAAGGGAAGCATTATACAAGACTGTAGCATTTTGTGTCAATTTTAAAAAAAACTTTCAATTTAATAGGAAATTATGAATTAGAACTTATATTGCATAAACATTTGCTTTATATTCTTGTTTGATTATTAATTCTAATAATTAAGAAAGTAATAAAACAAACATAAATGGTAAAAGAGTAAATGGTAAAACTGATTCTTCCAACTTTAAATCACTACAAAATGAATGACACTAAGATATTGTGAAAAAAGTTTTTATTTATCAGGAGTGCAATTGTGGCTCAAGTAAGGATGTCATTCCAGAAACAATATTATCAGGAATACATTGACATTGGGTATTCATTGCTTATCAATTATGTATGGCTTTGCACAGTGGCCCTTTGGACAGCTCACACTATATTTCAGATAAAGGATAATCTATGATTTATGAAAGAGATTATTAGCAATTAGAAATAAGACCAAAGACATATTTTCACTAGAAGATTGAAAGTATAAGAAAGACTCTGTGGTGTGGAACAAAACAACAACAAACAAACCCCAAATTATTTGGAGCTAGAAGTGTGCAAACCAGTAAAATATTCTCCATGTTAATAGGGCAGAATTCTGAATTACAACCATATGTTTATAAAGCCATATTTTTTGTTTCATATGTTCATAATTTATAGAATATTTATATTATACTCATCATCTTTTTTAGGTAACACTTCAATTACCTTTCCCCCATCTCTTTAAAAATGTAGCCATGCCTTCTTTAAATTTTTCATGTAAATTTGTAGGCTTTAAAAAATTGGTTGTTATGCAATTTCTTTGATTGGGGAAAGCAATTTGATGGAACTGTTTATTCTAATGAAGATCTAATAAAAGCAGAATGCTCATACACAGTTCCAATAAACTCCTTTATGTGCACAGTAGTACACTTTAAATTGGGATTCAGTTTAATGGTGCTTATCATCATTATTGTAAAAAAATAACATAAAATGGTCTGCCAAGTCAAGTCAGGGAAATTCCAGATTTATACATGGAACATTGAAAGCTGATGGCACTTGGCTTCAATTAAATGTAGCAGGAAATCCAGAAGAGAATCCAGCAGAATCTCTTTACATTATACTGATGTCCATTTTTAACGAGACTCCTTCCTTGGGAGTAGAACAGTACTGGCACAGGAAGGCTGGATGCCATATCTTATCAGTACAAGTAATCCTCCACTTACGATCAGTCGCTTAGTTATGACAGACTGTCAAAAAGTGATTTACCACTCAAGAACAACCTCACCCCATCCCCTGGTGCTTGACAACCAGCGTTCATTTATGGCCATTTGTAGCACTTTGCAATTTACGTTTTTGCCAGAAGTGGGCTTTACTTCCAATTTCCAACAAAAACTGCCTCATAGAGAAGAGAGAGTTTAATGATGATGGCATTCACTTTATGACTACTGTATTCACTTAATGGTTGCCATAAAAGGTAGTAAACATGGGTGGGTCATGTAGTGAGTTGCTTTATAGCCATCACAACTTATGACTACCTGTATAGGAACAAAGCTTCTTTTCCTAGATTTTTTTAAAGATGAGCTACAAATATCTTGTGAAGTCCATTTATTACGTGCACCATGATACAGGGGAGACCATTCAACGTTGCAATCCTGAAGCACGTACATGGAAAGAAAGCAAGGAAGACTCGGTGTTTACTAATAGAATAGACCAAGTGCAAGACTCAGTACTGATAAAAATATTTCCTGTTATTGTTTCAACTGCAAAGTACCTCCTTGAAAACAGAGGAAATGTTAGCATCACAGTCAAGGCACAATGGAATTACCCGTCTACCAGTAATTGGATGAGTGGGAAATAATGGGAGAGGAGGGTTAAGATGGATCCTTGGGGCAGCTGGAGATGATAGTTCTTTATGCTTTACATTGACTGCACAGTTCTTCTATTCAGCACCAAAAATATTACAATATAAAAATCTTAAACAATGTTTTAAAGTCTGACAAATGAAACTGTGGTGTTCTGTAGCCTCCTATTATTTTGTTTTTAATTAAGCACCATAAACATTACTTGAAATGAGCCTACCAATTTTGAATATAAAAATAAATTCCCTTGAAAATTTGTGCCCGCTACCCTCTGGCAGCATACTTTTGCTTAAAAAGCCCCATGTAACAATATAAGAGCTTAAAAGCGCTGGTGTCTACCTCACAACTAACAGATCCACCTAACAAATCTATCAAAGAAGTCAGGCTGGGAGAGACTTAGGTAGTCCTTCTCCCGGAAAATGGCTGACCGATCTCCTAGACTGATTTTCAGGAGGACATCCATGTCCACATCACTGCCTAGGGCCACGGTTGTGGGCATAACGTTCTGCTTCTTCATGGAATCAATTGCCTCTTCCAGGTTTTTGTTGCTTGTAAAACCATCTGTAATGAAGACAAAGGACAGCTCCGCATTACGCCGAGCTGCCTTCTGCCTGTCTTGTGTGTTAATGACAAGGTTGTTGACAGCATATATGATGGCAGACCCAATGTTGGAAGAGGAGTCCAAATATTTGATCTTGGCTAAACGATCTGTGATGTCAGTAATATTGTATGTCAATGGGAAAACTATGTCATGTTCGTCCTCATTTCCATATTGTAGCAGGGCAATGCGTGCATTCATGTCGTCACTGTCACTTCTGGCCAGGGGGAGCTGCTCAGCCACTGCTTCTATAAAGCCATGGGCCCTGCGAAAATTCTGGCTGCCAATTCTTTCAGAACCATCCAGGAGGAAGACAAGGTCAACTGGACGCTGGATGCACTGGGTAACAGAAAGCTCTATGAGTAGGGAAAGAAGAAAACAACAACAACAATCAGGACTCTAGAATACATAACTCAAAAAGCCAGGGAAAAGATTTCATTCTATTCTGAGATTCTAAGAGATCAGGTGGGTAAATATTTACTCTTTCCTCATGTTCTTCCCTCTAAAATATAAACCCATTTCGGTAACTCCATAGGGACACTGAGACTTTAAACCCTGAGAATGGCAGAGTTTAAAAATCAAGTGCTGTGTGGAGTAGAAATCCATGCAACCAAAAAGAAAAATACAAATAGAAAAAAAGAAGTTGTATAGTTAAAAAATTAAATTTCTTTGGGCTGCGCCAAATGCCCCTAGCCCCTTGGTAGTCAGGGTTTTAACTGAAGAACATTTTTGACTAGTATACTTGTGCTAAAAGTTGGTATTGTTATGGCATGGAATATATAAAATGAGTCAAGTGGTAAAAATACTTAATTTTGATTAATTTTGTGGTGGGAGGCATTTATCATAAAAAGTATTTAAAATAGAGAAGGCAGGAAGACAGACATAAATGCCACTAACTGCAGCCATTAGCTTCTTTATTAAAAACTCTGAACTCCCCTGGGTTTAAAGAGTAAAACACAGAAAAGGGGTTTTGTGGTGATTATATTTTCCAAATGTTTCTTTAATGGAAGGAATTTGAGAAACTTTGAAAGTTTCTCAATTCCTCAAATAAGAAAGGGATGTATTGGGAAAGCATTACAGATAGTCCTTTTTTTGCTGACTGTTTGCAGTTACAATGGTAATGGGAAAAGTAACCTTGAGACAATTCTCACATTTATCATCTTCACAGGTCCGTAAAGCAGAGGAAAACTGAAGGAAGAGCATAAGCATAGTCATATTTTCACTTAGTGTCTACAGTTCATGGCTGTATTGCTGGTCCCAACTGTGGTTGCTAAAAAAAGGATTATCTTTATTTGGAATAAGGCCTAAGCCTAGCTAGATTTTTCTTTGAAAACATATATTAAAGTTGCAATAAATAATACTCTACTTACCCAAGGTTTGTGCTTTTTATTGAGATTTCATTTCTTTTGCTTTCACATATGAAAGCACATTGCACATATTGCTATTGACATGATTAGCAAAAATGACAATAACAAAAAAAAAAGAAAACATATTCATAAACCATTTTATGGAGAATAAAACTTTTACTGGCTAAATAAATTAATTGCAAACTTTTATCCAAAATAAAAGCATTCTTGCATTATACCAACGTCTCCTTGGGAAGAGCACTCTAAAAAGTCTCCAGACCTTTCTTTGTTTTCTGCTACATCACAGCTAAAACAGATTTACACAAGGAGCTTTGCTGAGGTTCCTAACCACTGGCCATGAATTGCCAAAAATGAAATAACAAGGAACAATTTCCATTAACTCTGTTTCAAATTATTTCTAAGGTCATGTAAGGCTGTGATTGAGGCCTATGTTACTGGAAGTAAACAGAATAAAACCAGTGCATAACTATACCCACAAAATGACAGACTGGCCAGGCAAATTCCTGCGCATGAACACTAGTTTCTGAGTGGGATTTTCTCCAGATTGAGCCTGTTTATAAGGAGTGTATCCACATTTCACCAATTGATGTAAATGGTGGACAAACATTTACAAATTAATTAGATTATATACTTCTCTCTATACATTTTTTCCAATTATTACTATTTCTATGGATGCCAGGAAACATTAGTAGACATAGTCCATACCAACAAATTTATGGCAAATTTATTTTGTTGTTCAACTGCCTGGATGATATTTTGCCAAGTCTTTTTTTTAAAGTCACTTTGGGCCTGCTTACCCATTACTGCCTGGCACTATTGCACATGTTTATTCGTAGCCTTTTTTGTTGTGACCTGCTGGCTAAGTCAGGTGATATTTGAAAAATGCAGGACCAGAGGTCAAAGGGAAAGCCTATAACACATCTGTCTCTACGTTTTCCCCCAAAATAAGTGTTAATTCCTATTGTTTTCCTCGTATGTTTTGGTCCACTTACACAGGTTTCTTAAAAGTTGCCACCTGTGTTTGTAAGACTAGTAAGCAATGAGAAATGCTATTAGCATCATATAAAATGTTAAAAGAGGAAGGAGAACTGGGAGACAATAAGAAACTGAGCAAATAAAATAAAAAACAGAAAGGTGAAAAAAGAGAAAAGGTGCATTAATATAGATTTCTTTTTAGCTTCACCATCTTACAGTTCGTGCTTTGAAACTAGAATCCAATCAATTCAATTATCTTTGCTATGGTCTTTTACAACTTCAGACTATAAACAAGGTGGTTATATTAGTAGATGTTCTGATGGACCACCACTGAATTACAAGCCAGAGTGTATAATTAATAGAATAGCTTGTCTCTTGGGATTGCTACATTACTGGAGGTTTTCAATAATAGGCTGGACAACTATTTGACTGCATTTGTGTTAGGCAGGTCTTGCCTTGAGCAGGGTGTTGGATTGGAAGACCTTCAAGGTCCTTTCCAGCTCTATGATTCTATGCACCTTACACAATAGTTGAGAACTGTGAGTTTTCTGAGTATAGTAACAGCTTTTCATGCCATATGGGAATGGTCTTGTGAAGTGAGAAAGAAAACTCCAGAGGTTTAACTTAATATCTCTGAGTCTCTGAGATAATCAATAAATGACAGGTGTCAGAGAAATTCCAGAAATACAGGACCCCCAAATAGCATGATGGAGGCTATTTGGGAGTCCTGTATTTCTGGAATTTCTCAGAAAGGCAGCAAATCTGGGTGGGAAACTGCTTGCTATCTAATATAAAATGTTTTAATTTTGAGGCTCTAGTCTTGCTTATTCTTAGGACAATTTTTAAAAACATGCTTAGAATAGCTACAGATAGTCCTTGACTTATGACCACAACCGAGCCCAGAATTATGGTATCATAAGTCATGGTGGTTGTTAAGTGAGGCTGGTGATCCTGCTCTTCCCTTGCAGTCATTAAATAACCACATGGATCATTAAGTGGAGCATGAGGTGCACTGCAGCACCTCCCAGCTCACACATGGCCTGCCCCAGTCCTTCCAGGGTCTCTCCCACCCCAAGGGAGCCCTTGTATAGTTTCCCTTTCTGCTGAGTCACACATACACTCTTGGGCCTCTTCCCCTCTATCATACCTCACTCCACCTATTTTTTCCCCCAAAAATTACCTTTGGAAAGAGAAGCACCTGATCTGCTATATGGTCTTCCTATATGGTCTTCCTTCATGATGGTCTTCCTATATGGTCTTCCTTCATGATGCTGTCCAGAAGCAGGTGCCATTTTGGCAGTGACTGCAATTCTTGGGTCATTTGTGGATGCCCCCAAAATGATACCTGCTTCTGGGACAGCACCATGCAGCCTCTGTATAGAAAGGTTGCACAGTGCACCAGCTGTTTCTTTTTCTCAAATCTTTGGAAAAAGTAAGTGAAGCAAGGCGGGAGGATGGAGGAGGCCCAAGGGTGTGGGATCCAGTGGGGCAGGATGCAAACCCAGGGCCTGTGAGGACCAGCTGAGTAAGAGGAAGGCCCAGTAGACCCAGAGGTTGCTTGTCGAAGCCCAACACATAATCGAAACCACAGTATAGGATTATCAACCAAATTATCTACCAAAGCTCTTGGAAGTAAAAGAAAGAGTCAGACAGACAGGCACTTACAAATAATTAGTTGGCAAAAGAAGGGAGACAAAATATTCACCGGTTCTTAAAAAGCAGTTAGAGCTAAATATACAATGGTTATGCCATGGTTTCAGTAGAGAAAGAGACATACATTGAACACTTAGAAACATTCCATATAGCACCTTAATTGTAAACATTGTGTTCTAAATACTATTTGGGAAGTCAAAAAGCAGAATGTTATCACTTTTCTTAATTTGGATTTTTCAGAGCAAGGATGTTTCATGTTTTCTGGAGGGGAGCCACCATTGGTCTGCATTCCAAATATAGCAAGCATTTCATATACTATATTAATTAAAATATAGGTGGCCCTTGCTTAACTTTGTGTTTATTGGGACTGTTTTACATTTACAACCACATCATTTAGTGACAGAGTTGCCAGTCCCGAACATGGTAACGGGGACTGGCAATTTCATTGCTAAGCAATGTGGTTGTGAAGCATGACATCACATGACTGTGCCAACTTATGATGGCAGTTGCAGCAGTCCCAAATGCTGTTGATGGGCAAATCCTGCACAGCTGCAGCACCCCCGTTGTCACTTGATTGACATTTGCGATCTCCTGTCCATTTTCTCATTGAGTTTGCTTGTTGGAAATTGACAGTGAAGGTCACAAATGGAGAACTCATGACTATGGAACGCTGTGACAACATGATTGTGAACCACTTGCCAAGTACACGAATCACAATTGTGTGGCTGTGGGGAATACTGTAATGGTTATAGCTACAAGAATCTGTTGTAAATCCCTTCTGTGGCCATTTAATGAGAACAACTTCTAAAAATGAACCTCCTCACCCTTTGGCCATCTCTTTAATGCTTTCCCTGCTTCTTACCAGCTGGTAACAATCTCTCGCAACTGACAAGATTCTTGCAGGAGTGTGTGTGTGTGTGTACCTGATCTTAGAGACTCTGCTTTAGCAAATATGTCTATCTCTCAGCCCAGGCAGGTTTTAAGGTAAGGAATTAAAGGGTTGCACTTTCCTGCCTTCTGTGAGTTTTTGTGCAGTGACTAAAATAATTTCTTGGCCAGGGCCAGGATGCTGGTTATTAAGTAAAGCTGCATGTAAGCCTTAACCACACCAGAGCAGACACTTGAGAACGTTCCTATTCTAGAAGCTTATTTGTTATAATCTGGAATTAATAAAAAGTAAAGGAGAAATCTTTAAGCTAAAAGGGTTGTTCATTTAAATATCTTTAAGTTCTGTAGGCCAAACCATAAATTTATTGTTGTCCTAGAGGCAAAATAATCATTTCAACAAAGTCCTATTACAGTCTCTGGATCCCCCACAATTTCTCTGTGCACCATTTTAAAAGTATCAATGAACAAGTCCATCCACTCTTGCCGCTCATGTCCAGTGGCAAACTTGGCTTTTTCGGCGGTATAGGCCAAGGTGGCCACCAGTTGGGTATACATGCTGGGGTCCTGGATCTCCCTCGTGGAGTTCAGGAACTGGGCGATCATAGGTTTGGTGCTGGGCAAAGTTATCTCGACCTCCACAGGGCGGAAAGTAACTGGGTACCTCCCATCTGCAAGTGAGGGTCAAAAGAATATTTTCAGGGCTATGCTCTGATTTCAGATCCTGCTGGTTTTATATACTGATACTGGTGCTGAATTGCTGGCCAATGAGTTTAAATATGGTAGTCTCTGGATAATACTTTTCCTAGAGCCCCGTATGCTATAGTTTGTGAGGGCCATTAAAAAGTCCTTTTATGTCTTCCAAGGCATTTTAAAATAACTTTAGTGCTTTTAAAACTTCATATTGTTTATTATGCTGCTGGCTATAATGTGATCTTAGGTGCTGCATTTATTATTCCTTTGAGATAATGCAATTATTGGGACATTTAAAAGTTAAAAAGCAAAATAAACATTTTAAAGTAGCCCAAATCACTACTAATATTTAAACATGAGCACGACATATAGATATCACGCCAGAAATCCAAATAGGCATCAATGATGTTAGTCTGTTACAGCACACACAATGAAGAATTCTGTCATTCCTTAAAGATTATCAAAAGAGTGATAGCATATTATTGACCACAGTAAATGGATTCAAGGCCACAAGCACCTATGTCACAGGTCGGCAACACGGGGTTTATTGATGCCAGGCTCCCTACAAGACTCTTTAAGTGACCAGCAGACCAGAGGTAGTATTCAGCAGGTTCTGACCAGATCTGGAGAATGGGCAAATGACTGGAGGTTTTACAATATCCTTCCTCTGCCACACCCACCAAGCCACGCCCACAGAACCAGTAGTAAAAAAATGTGAATCCCACCACTGCAGCAGACCCTCAATTTATAGTAAATTCCAGAAAGCCCAGGTTCAAGTCAGCTTGATTTGATTTTTACCATGGATGTGTTAATATCAATTTGTTGTTATGTATCTTTTCAGCTACTGTATACTACAGAAAGTGTACTTCAGGGGTGGGATCCTACTGGCATAGCAACCAGTTCAGTGAGCGTGCACAGTACTTGCAAATAACATCTCCTGCAAGCAATCGCCATCTCCTGCTGATGAGTGGCACTCAGCTGTGCAGCACAAAGCAACTAAGGTAAGAATAAAGGACAGCCTACAGCCCAGGCGGGTGGGTGGATCCAACCAAAGAAAAGACGATGTTCAGAGAGAACCGGTTTGGTGTCAGCTGCTCTTTGGAGCTACCGGTTCTATGGAACCAGGCTGAACCAGTAGAATCCCACCCGTGTACATGTTTATGACAGGCATTAATATGGTGAGTAAACAAGGTTGAAAATATGGTTGTTTTTAGGAAGGAAAAAAAAATCTTGCCCAGTACAAAGCCCAAATGGCAGTACAGCACATTTTTCTCAGTATCAACTGAAAATCATTAATTCTCCTAAATCCTTCTCTCTACTTTTCATTCAGGCACAGTTTTGATCAGGCTAATGTATTTGTTCCCTGCCCAGACTGTTTTCTACTGAACCCATACTTGTTTACTTGTTTTCACTGTTTAGTGCTGAATCCCTTGATCCAGATGGGGAGCAGCTTATCCTTCCCAACTGATGCCTCATCAGTCTTTTCTATTCATTGCAAAGAGATGGAAAGCCAGTACTTTAGGACTAAACTGACTACAACAGGGGTGTCAAACTCACACTGTTATGGCAGTATCACATGACGTATTGGAACTTCCCCCCCCCTTCACTAAACTGGGTGTGGGCATGGCCAGCGCATGATGTATGGGCTGGGAGTTTGACAGCCCTGGACTACAATATGTACAAGTTCTATTGTTCCTTTAAATGAAGAAACAAAGGAAATTTGTGTTCTCTTACGGTCTTTGAAACAATTATTATTGAACAAAGGAAAATAGCAAAGGAGCAATATCAATAATTTATGGTGTTATTATTAAAGGTTTCTTGAATGCAAACTCCAACTTTGGATGTCTAGGGAAGTGGGGGCTTAGAAAATGTAAAGCCCAGTCAATAAAAGGTGGAATATTTTCAGAGGCAGTGATGGTAAGACCTGTCTCTGGAAAGACTAGGACAAGTTCACTGGAATTCAGACAATAATGATATCATATCCCATTTTTAAAGCAATAATTTTAAGGACAGTAATCAGGCATTGCAAGCTGAACAATATCAGGTTGTATTGCCTAAGAATCCAAGAACTTGTATGTTAAGCAGATACATGAGGTCCATCTACTCTAACAAGACCAGGATTTATGATTATTTGGAAGAGAATGTGAAAACAAAGTCATGGTCAGATTTATACTAAAAATACCCAGAATGGAAGTACAGTAAGAGACTTACTGAATTTTTGCTATTCCAAATTATTATACTGGAAAAGCCTTTGCTCAGAGTACATAAACTGCAGGATAGTAAGCATAATAATTATTTTAAACAAATTTTGGAAAAAAATCACTGCTAAACACTTGAAAGCAATTCAAAGACATTTGTTCTAAACAGTGATAGACACTTTGTAAGTGAAGTTGAATTATCATTTTGAAGGGAAGATTTAAAGAGGTTGTACATCACTCCAGTATTAATATCTTTTTACTTAATCATTTGAACTTGATTATTTTTGTTCTAATTTGTTAATAGTTGTGTAATTTTAGTGTCTGCATTGATAAATAAGAAACTATTTTACCAAACTTAAAAGAAGAACCAAATCACACATTATTTTTTTGTAGTACAATAAGTAAGTACAGAAGCCTGTGGAAAATTATAATGTTTTTAAATTATATCTATGGGAAATTTGCTATCTTTTAATTTTCATCTATTGGTGTGAGGGAAGCTATGCAATTTCTAAATCAACATTTGGAGGTTAGAGACTCCTGTGGTGTTGCCGAGCAGTGGAAAGGAGAACTCAACCAAGGTGTCCTGCTGGGTGGATCCCACATGGCATTACTTAATGACATTAGGAGGAAATTTTTGGATGAAGGAATGATGGATGGATGGACAGATGAAATGGATGTAGCAAATTAAAACTGAATTTACATTAGAAATGCTTCAAATACAGAAATCAATCAAAACTTTTCATAAGTATGCTTGCATTCTAACACACACAATTTACAAATTGGGAGCCCTTATGATTTAGGAAAGATAAATGGTAACCTTTTACCAACATAGATTAGTGTGTCACCTATCTGGAAAGAATGGACCTAAATCAACTATGCACTAGTGATATTCCAAGTCAGAATTTGTAGCTACTGCATGAAGGCATCATAGGGATATTGCTGGGAATTAGAGATTAACTCATACATTGCCAAGTTGCAATGGTTAGCAATGTGTCTCTGAATATAAATTAGAATGCATTTTTCACTTAGAAGCAATGAATGCTTGAGTTGAATTGATCACCTCAGCATTACATCTGTATCACTTTACTACCTGCAGTGGAGATACTTCTGTTTCTGACAGCAGTCAGAATGGTGAGTTGTGAGAGAAAGGGCCTTCTCTGCACATTTCTAGAACATAATATCAATTGAAGTTACTAAGCCCCATCATTATCCTCACTCCTTATGAGCTGCATTTTATGGAACAGCAAGTATGAAGTTGGAATGATGTTTTATTATTAATTACTTTGATTGATAGTAATATTTAATGTTTATTTTATCTCATGAGTCATTTTGGACTTTCTACTTTGGAAGATGACATATTTATGTAATTTAACTAATCATGTAGTTGGACCCAAAAGGATGACATATATCATGTTGTACCAACAAGGGAGAAATGAAGAACATTATGTAAAAGTTACTGAAGAAATTCCTAAAATATCAGAAATTTGTCCTAAATTTTAGAGCCCAGAACTATTTTATATGGATTGATCAAGAGTTCAGTTTCTGCATTATGGTTACTGATTAGAATTGGAAGCATCAGGATTTAACCAGTTTCAAATGTGCCAAAACATAAACCAGCATTTGATCACTGACGATTAGTGGCAATTTCCTCCAATGCTTCTATTAAGATCTCTACTTTCTTATGGTTAATCTCTCAGCCAAGATTAGGTTGCTATTCTCAAAAGGGACATGTCAGAAGAGGTTTTTACGCTTTGAGAAACTACTGTTTCAGAAGACATGGGCTATTTACAACATATCCATAAAGCAGAATAGCTATAATACAAGAATATTTTCTACTTGTAGAATTAAAGGGATAACATTTAGAAATAATGTAAAAATGTTGAGTTAGAGAGCCTATTCTTTGTTTAGCTCAGAATTCTTTTACGTGCTACAGTAAATTAGGGTGGAAGGGGAAAGAGGATCAGAGTTCAAATTATTTTTCTTTTACCTGTTTGGCAGGGCAGTTCAGGGCAGACAATCTGAGGATCTGGGGAAAAAAAAAAACCTTGATGGAAATCATCCAGATCACATTTAGCTTACAATTACAACAGTATACAATATATACATATCAACAATAAGGCAGGATGTTGAAAATATTAAATTTTAAATTAGTGCAATCAAGAGAAGCTAATTAATCCTTTTTCTTGGGCCATTTATATTTCAAAATGATCTTCCATGCAGGGACAATGACTTGTTGGCCCAGGTACTTTTCCCCCCTTGGCATGAAAGTGAAGCAAAGGGATTAAGAGAATACTTCATCATTAACAACAAATCAATTGAATCTCGTTTTCATTTAGGATGATAGCCTAATCAAGAGTGTAAAATTGGTATTCAAACTCATTCTAAGACTGGCAATGACTACTTCGATCAATTTTTGAAAACTGTCCTTTAAGACTTTACTAGTGGATACAAAATACAGTGAGGCTGTGCTTTGTGCTGCACAGGCCGTTCTAATTAAATTGCACTAGCAAACACAGTTTTCTTCATAGTGAACTGTAAATGCAGTCGGGTATAAATGTTATCTTATTGAAACAATGCAATTTTCTCCCAATTACTCTTGCACATAAACAACGATTTAAACTTTTAGTCAATATTTGAAAATGAAAACCTCACTGCTGGACCAGAGCATTCCCTATTGGCCATTCCTTCCAATTCTGAATATCACTAGACCTTGACAGTCGCCACTTTTTAAAATGGACATGCCATGAACATAATACTTAGCCTAAATGTATGAAAACTCTGACATGCCATATTACTTTCTTGCAATTAGCCTTAGCGAAGCTTGCATTGACTGACCTGGACAAAGTTCAATCTCTATTTTGTCAAGGAACTCTTCAGCCACTAAATCAGTGAACACTTTCATTCTTTGGACTCTCTCCTGGTCATTACAAGCAATTGCTTTCAGAGTCTCCGATTCCTCGTCTACATTGAACATGTCTCCAATCCCAATGGCATTGACCACGACATTTCCATCACAGAGGGCTTGTAAGTTTGAGTCTTTATCTCGAGGGTCATGACGTCCATCAGTCACCACCACAGCAAACACCCGGGCTTTATCTCTCCGGCTTTCCTTGATGAGTGTTTCATAAGCAAACTGGAGTGCAGAGGGAGTCCAGGTACCCCCTGCAATCCACTCCAGTTTCTTCACTGCTTCTTTGAAACTAGAGAGTGAGTCAATGCGTTTGTCATTGAGCTGGATGGCTTCAAAAGTTCCCTTATGACTGTACTGTACCACTCCAACACGGGCACCTGCCAGGAAAATAAACTCAGTCATAATGCCTAGATTTTGATATTCTATTTCCCCTTCATCTAACCCCTAGCCTGATTGAATGCAGATTCACATACGTACTGGGCCAATGATTTGAAATCATTTTTAGAGACCATTAATACAGTTACTATAAAATAATGCTCAGAAAAAGTATCATTTTTGATCTTTAGAGAAAGGGATAGTTCCAAAATCAAGTAACAATTGACACTGACATAATGTCACATCCCAAGTAGCGGCCATAAAGATATCAACTGCCATTTATATTGCCTCTGGAACAGACCTAACAGGACATTTTGGATCTTCTTTTTATTGATGAATGACACTACTGGATGTTTTTTCACTGTATCATCCTTCCCTTAAGAGCAGCACTAATGAAGTATAAAACCAAGTACTCCAATGAAGCTTCCAATGCAGATAGAGGTTGATCAGAAAGGGCTGTGGGTATGTTGGAGAAAACTGGGTCCAAATAAAGATTTTTCTATATATCTTTTCTTTAAATTAAATCAGTGTTGGTGGGTCAAAATAGCAAATATTTGCAATAATGACATGGATCGGATATTGCTTCCTATGTTGCAATTAATTAGTGATTGAAAAAAATGTGTGTCATCATACAAGTATCGGAGACCATTACAGCTATGAGAATATTCAGCTGTAAGAAGAAATCATCAGTCACTGACCTGTCTCAGATTTTGGATCTTTGGCAATGGACCCTAGCCTGCTCACCACATTGATAACAAAATTTTTCTCCAGGGAAAAATTGGTATAGCCGATACTCTCTGAACTGTCTATGACAAAGACAATGTCCAATGGACCACACCTCTTCTCACAATCTATGAAAAAGGAAGACAAAATAGTCAGGAGTTGTACCATAAAACAAGTCCAGAACCATAAGAACAATGCACTGCGAATAACAGAAGTATTTTAAAGTATGGAGCCTCCTGAAGCCTATTTGAACACTGCACATGTGAACAAACCAGGGGCTAACATTTTGAGTTATTGCACACATCATACTAACCTAGCTTTCCTCAACCTGGCATTCTCTAAATATGTTGGACTATTCCCCCTATTCTCCCCAGCCAACATGGCCAATAAGAATGATAAGAGATAGTGATGCGAGGGCACTAGAATACAAAATGCAGACAGTTAAGCAATACCATAGATTATCCAGGCCATGTGTCCCCAGGCAAAGCTGTCCCTTGCAACATAGTGTGAAGCTTGGCATTTGGAAATTTAAGCTTCTGGTACAACTAAATGCTACTTAAGCATTAATTAAGCAGCGTGGTCAGAGTTCGGAATGAATAATGATGTCAATTCAGATCCCAGAAAAAAACAGCAAAAGTACATTCTTTCACCTCTAAATGCATCCTTTTTAAGTTAATGGCCAATAATTTTAAAGGAACAAACAAAACAAATAAAGAATATCCTTCTGGGTTATTTCCCACATTAGGCACACATCCATGGTAAGCAGTGACTATTTCTGCTTATTTGCAATGAATTAAAAAGAAATCTACTGCTTAGAGTCATCTACAGTTCTGCAAATCCTTTTGATGTAAGGGCTACTAGTCCTACCCTAAACTGTCCAAAATTAGCATAGCCATCAAATAACTGAAGAACACCATGATATGATGGCAACTTTCCCCTATCAAAATGGTCTGATTTCCCCCTTCTCAGAGAACCCTTCCACTCTAAATAAAGACCACACAAAGACTCCGAACAAACCACAGCAGCCACAGGTCTCTCTGATGTAGGTCATCACATCGCAGTCCTATCAAAGACAACAACAGCAACAATTATGTATGCAGAATATGGGCATTAGTAGATTATCATAAATATTATACAGTCATGTGCATTTCAGTGTTCCGTTATTGTGACACTATAAGCCCACAAATATCCTTCTATTCTCAAAAAGGATCAGTGAGTACATGCATTATGAAGCAAAACCAGTTTCTGATTATAATTTCTATTATGCCAAATAATGTGAAGCAGCATTTGCTGTGCCCACAATAAATGATCACTGATACCAGAAAGGCAGCAAAGTGACCAAAGTGAGTATGCAGTATAAGAAATGTCTTGACTTACAGTTAGGCCGGGATCTCCAGGAGGACCAGGGTCACCCTAGAATAGAAGGTGATTGAAGCATTCATCAAATGGAAATCCACCTTTCTGAAATTTCAGGGTGTAAGAAAAGTAATAGATTCACTTGCAATATATTTTTAATATTCACTAGCTTTTGGAAATATAAGTGTTGCTTTAAATCAGAGGTAGAATTAAAGCAGGAGAGCATAGAAAATGTGTCATGGCATGTATAGCAATGTGTCATTCAGAGACTTAACAATGATGGTGAATGATGTCACCGTTTGCTGATTGATTACTTAGGAAAATGTTTATCTGTTTTGAACATGAACATGTGGTTTAAGCATAAATCTATTTCTATGTATAGATAGATTTGTGTACAGATAGATTTAAAAGTCTCACTGATTTGATTATTTATTATACAAAGGCCTGAATGAGAGACAGTATGAGAGTAATGAGATGGTTCTGATTGAGGGACTGAAGGTGTTTTGGTAGAGCCAAAAAATGGTTCTTGGGAATAAATTACATATAAATAGGAACAGAATAAACAAAATATGACAGATTGACAGAGTGCTTCTAATGCAACTATTATGTTCAAAGGACAAGGAAATTGAGGGGCGGAGGTCAGCATACAACTTGCTCTCCTTGAAATCCTGAGGTAAGCACTAAATTAAAGGGGAAAGGACTCCTCCACCCGGCCTGCTTTTTTCCAGTCTACAGAGAGTAATGGGTGCTACTTGTGGTGCTGGCAGCACCATTACCAACCTTTCTGCAGACATGAGATAAATGGGCTGCTGTCAGACCTTAGAAAGTGACAGACTTTCTTCTCATCTTAGGGACAAAATCCTGTTACTGGGGGTATCAAGGTAGTCACTTCTTTTGCGTCCTGCTTCTCTGGTTTGGGATTGCTCAAATGCCTCACCCCAAGGGAAGGGAGCCATGCAATAATGTCCAACTGGATACACAACTATAATACCTCAGGTCCAGGTTCACCACTTGGTCCCCTGGATCCAGGTGGACCTGAAAGGCCGACTCCTCCCTAGAGAGACAGAGGAATACAGTTAAAGGCAGTGAGTGAAGAAGGTTTTACTGAAGAGCATAGAAAATAATGAATGACAGCTCTTTGGAGACAGATAATTGTTTCAAAGAGGATTTAAAGGGGGTGTATAACTCTCTGGGTATAAAGTTATTTTTTCTGTCTGCCCTTTTCCTTCTTCCCCCCTCTCACACACACATCATTTGCAGTGTTTTTTAAAAAACCCATAAGATCATTTCAGCCAGAAGCAGAAATGGTACCAAGAGGGAAACAGTTCCTAATCAGTACAACATTTAAATTAGGTTTTTGAAGTTCTACCGATAATTCATTAAAGAATCCTGAAAAAATTCAACAGGTTTCAGATACTATTACCACTGTGGGAAACATATATGGTACCCTAGTAAACTTTGTATTTTAACCACAGGCCTGAGAAACCTGGAATTACAAGCTCTCTGGTGTTTAAATCTCCTTGTCATGTATATGATATATGCATTATCTATATACAATACAATACAATAATTATAACTGTGTATATTCAATTATATATGAGATATAAGGGATGTTCTAATTCTTAAGATTACATGGGCAACATTATAATTTAAAGTCTACGAAAGAAGCTGTAAGTTTATAAAGATATGAGTTTACTATTATAAAATATCAGCTTATCATTAGCTAAATTCATGTTAAGCCAAAGAGCAGTGGAAGAGCACACAGGATATGTTTTTTTTAAAAAACAGAATATTAAATTAGCCTTCAAATGGTTAAAGTTCTTAAACAGAGAAGTTAGAGAATGTAAGATCAAGAGTCTACTTACATCATCACCTGGGTCTCCTTTTTTCCCTTTAAGTCCTTTTTGTCCAGGGTCACCTCTTGCACCCTGTCTCAAACATGGTATAAAGAAGAGATTGTTTTGTATTTTCCCCTACAACTCACTATTTTCTTCCCAATACATCATTTTCCTCCATTATTCCTTCAGAAAGAGGGTTTTGCCTGAATCAGTTAAGGGCTTAAACTAAACAGGAATAAAAAGAAGTTTATGAGAAGAACCTCTCAGCAGGAGGTGATTTCTGAAAGGTGAAGCCCACACCTCTTAAAGTTGCTGGACTGAGAAATACTAGTATTAATCTTGTGGCTTGTTTTGGGATCCTACTGGAAACTCAAGAGACCCCAGAACAATTCTACTATGGACGCCACCTATACCTTCCTCCTGCCAGTTCTCAAAGCTGCTTCCGGGATCAATTCCTCAACAAGGAAAATAACATGAAATCACCTAATGTCCAATTTATTAGCAAAAGCAAGTACATAAGTGTACGATACCTCTGGGCCTGGCTGACCCTTTTCACCTTTGTCACCCTAGAAAGAGAGAAAAGTGTCCCAGTTTTCATTTTGTCTTGCCATAGATTTGTTCAAACATAAGAAAGTATAACATAAAATTTCATATGGTGATCAATAAATTAATTAGATTAGTTAACAGACAAACATAATTTTTGGAGGGCCAAGGGAATCAAGCAATTTGCCGGGTTTCAACAAAGAATGAAAATAGTGAAATATCCGATGAACAACATTTAAAAAAACTGAATCTATCACAACACATTGAATCACAATAATCATTGAATAAGACACAATTGGTTTGGTTCACATAACATACAATTACCTATTATGGGTAAGTATGGTATATCAGTCAGAGGTGGTATTCAGCAGGTTCTGACCAGTTCTGGAGAACCGGTAGCAGAAATTTTGAGTAGTTTGGAGAACCAGCAAATACCACCTCTGACTGGACATTTTACAGTATCCTTCCCCTGCCACACCCTCCAAGCCACACCCACAGAACTGGTAGTAAAAAAATTTGAATCCCATCACTGCTGTCAGTGTTTTCTCCATCAATGGACATTGAATTGAACGCACATAGCTTAAACGTTCAAAAATATATTCTTTACCTCACAATAACAGTTTAAGATGTACAGTATGCTAATTGTATATAAAACATTTTCTTATTGTATTAAGTATTAACCTTTTCACATTTTTTAATGGATCTGCATTTAAAATAACTTGTTGCAAAGATAATTCCTTCATCTATTTGTAAAGAAAAATTGTTGTAATACTGCTTAGTTAAAAATTTATTTTTGGTGTATGTTTTTAACCAATGCTTTGCTTTATTTTTCACCTCATTTCCTTTATTTGTCCTTGATGTGAGCAAAAGAGATTGGAAGAGGAGATTCATTTCTTTAGAAAATATTGGGAGGCAGCAGTGTGTGTGTGTGTGCGCGCGCTTATTTTAGTAAATGTTAAAAGAAGGATAAGGGCTCTCTTGTGTTTTTATCTTTCATAATAAACATGCACACAAGAACATTGTTTTTACAGCATTGTTTTGGCAGCATTTCCTGAAACTGACAGACAACCACACTCCTGCATGTTTGCAGGATCATTCTAAGAAATTCAAAAGAGAAGGATGTGAATATAAATTACTCTCCCTTCTCAGAGAAAGAGAAAGAGATTTTTGGTTTGTAAACCAACCAGGAAACTGCTGTTCTTGAATGGATTAAAAATATAAGTAGATGAATAAAAGACAGAAAGAAGAGACTTTCTGACGGATTGTTCCACAAATAAACTTTAGAAAAGTTAGAAATACTTTTAGAAATAGTATTAGAAATGGTGCTTCTGCTTTGTTCTGAGAAGCCTTTTCATATTAGGAATTAATATAAATATGCCACACCATGAAAACATACCCGAGATCCCCTGGGACCAGGAACACTTAAGCCAGGTCTTCCCCTATCACCCTATGATTAAAACAAGAAAATAAACACACAATTCAAACATATCATATATAAGACTCCAGAAGTTTGCTTCTTGCTAATCTGTATGACAATTAGCTCTTATTAGCTTAGCTCTTATTATTTATATATTACAATTATTTGTATACCACAAACTCTAATGACTTTGGACAGCTTACACTGCACAGATTTAATCATATTGCAACATCCATAAAATCACCAATTCCATCAAATTTACTCCAAGCTTTCTTTTATAATCTGAAAGGAAGTTAGTACCAAATTTTTTTATAGATGGCATACAACTTCATCAATAATCACCACGATAAAGAAAACATACAATAATAGACAATTGAAACGCCCAGAAACAGAAGGAAAAAATTACCAAAAGTGGCAGACACACATAAAAAAAAAAAAATCAAAAGTACTGGAACATGGTACAATGCAGAAAACTTAATTCAAAATGAAGCCACAACTTTCATGCTAGGCATAATCTCAAAAAACCTCAATAAGAAATGTAAAATCTAACCAACTTTATGTTTATCACATTAATATTTTAGAAATCATAGTTAATATTGATAGAAACTTTTTACAACTTAAAAGTCTGTTTATGACCGCCATTAAAAATAATTGGCTGACCTTTTTTCTCTCTCTGTCTGTGTGTATTTGTGTGTGTGTCTGTGCACGTGTGTGGGTTCACATATGCCTTTAAGTCAGCACTAACTTCTGACAACTGCCTGGACAAGTCCCTGCGGTTTCCTGGCAAGGTTTTTTTGGAAATGGTTTGCTATTGCCCTTGGCTCCTTCTTCCTAGGATTCTCATTCCGAAGGCTAGGAGAAAGTGATTGCCCCAAACCACTCAGATCTGACTTCATACCTAAGACAGGATTAGAATTCACAGTCTCCTGGTTCTACCTTCAATCATTATATCAAACTGACTTTCCTTTTAAGCTTAATAGGCCTTTAATGAGTAAGCAGTATAGAATAACCCAATTCAGCTGGCAAGAAACACCAACTGAAAGATAATGAACAACTTATGAAAAATGCTATGAATCTGAATTTTCAAGAAAGACATGGAGAATGACAAAAAAAAAATCTCCTCTGTCTTGACCATAGTCTTAAAACAAGGCTGTCTTAGCTGATTAAATCAAATTAATATTGTAAAACAAACCAGAGCAAACCTAAGTCTGTTCCTGGTAGCTATAAGGCCTTACCTTGGGTCCTTTAGGCCCCATGTCACCCCTTTCACCTTCTCTCCCAGGACTTCCAGATGAGCCCTGCAAACAGGAAGTGGGGAGTAAACAAAGAGATGGAATAGAGAAATGAAGGATCGGGTGTAGTAGCATTTAGAATACCATCGTCAACATCCTCTCCTCTATTTACAAGGGGTTCTCTGTATTACCTTTTTTCAAAATATAGCCAATCATGTTTTTCCTTCCATCTGCTCTCTGCCAATCCATGACAGGCAACAGTATTGAAATGCAGCCACTCTTGATTTTCAGGCACTGCTTCTTTATTCATTTAGAGACTGTAGTTTAGTATACTGCAGTGTCAAATCCCGTTCTAAAATCCCTGATCTACCCATGGAACTTTTCTCATTTTTTTTCAATCTCTTGCTATTTGCATCACTTTTTCTAACAAAGAACTGCATTCCTTATTATGATATTATGTCATAATTAAAATTTATAATCAAATTATACTCAAATCCTAAGAGAGAAATGCACATTAACAAAAATTAATAAACACTTTCCCCCAAATTTGAAATGCAGATGCAACACATCACTTGAAGTGCTATTACTGTTTATTCTCTTGGGTTATTATGGACAATTGTAGTAAATAACAAAAGAAGACAAGATTTTGGATCAAACAGAGAAAACTGGACAAGTGAAATCTATAGCAAGAAGCAAAGAACAAGTGTTTTAATCTTGACTAAAATGGTTTGCATGGGGAAGAAAATGTATTAGTTTCTTATTTTGCTGCCTCTTGGAAAGCAACAACGTCATAGGGAGTAACTTAATTGCTGTCTCCTGTAAATGTGCTTAGATAAACTTACAGGGCTGCCCTTTTCTCCCACAGAGCCTGGTGCACCACGCTGGCCTGATGGTCCTGGATCTCCCTGTGAAACAAAATGTGAAATGAACAGTCAGAGCTAGCCCCCACTTCAGATACTGTAGAAATATACAGGATTACATAGAGAGTAAGGCCATCCTAAGTCATAGCGTGAGAAAATGAATCTGTTTATTGTATTATATATTGTTGTGGTTTGCTGGCAGCCTGTGCAGATGGCAACGAAATCAGACAGTGGGAAAGAAAGGAGATCAGTCCAGGAGTCTGGAGAGGACTCGGATGAGGGTCCTGCATCCGATGCAGAAATGGGGCCAGGACCATCTGGGAGTGGGGTGCTGCCTCCGGAGCCTTCAGAGTCTGGCAGCAGCGAGGCAGAAGATCCAGGGGAGCCTGTTCCCAATGCGCGCGTGTGCAGAGCTGCTGGAAGGTGAGAGCAGCTGAAACAAAAGGGGCGACCCGGGAGTAAGGCTGGGAGGTCATTGCCCCTCACATAACGTATAAAGGACAGGCAAAGATGACGAAACCTTTGCAGGAATACTATTACTATTAATAATACTATAATAATACTAATACCAATACTATTCCTAAAAAAGATTTTAAGCTGCGAAAGAGAAAAGGATAGGAAACAGAACTGGCTTTTTTTACTCTAACATCAACAGTTTTAACTGACTTGGAACATTAAGAAGAAGAGATTCGAATAAGAAATCGATACTAATCCACTTTGACATTAATAGGCTATTTCCAGCTGAAAATAAAGTGTCAAAGGGATAAAGATTCTTGGATAATTTAAAAACTTTCTTTAAAAAAAAGAAAGAAAGCAGCGGAGGGAAAAAGGAAAAAAGAGGATGGAATCTGGAAAATGGAGGAGACCACCTGGAACTTAAAAACAAAATTGATAGTGGAATTTTAACAAGGCTTGCAAAAGATACATTGTAGCTGAAACTTTGTTACAAGATAACAAAGCCCCTAGAAAGAGAAAGTGAGAAAAGAAGCAAGAAACAGTTTTGGATTATTGGATGATTCCTGGAACTTTGGATGGAGGATCCTAATGAAATAAAATAAAATCAATCGGGGGTTGTTTAAATTTTTTTTAAAATGGCACCACTCCTTGAAGAGTAAAAAGTGAGACTTAAAGAACAAAAAGAAGAAGCACGAGACGGAAGAGGATCTTTTGGCTTCGTATTTCAATTTTTAGAAATGGAGATCTTGAACTATGAAAAACAACAAGAAACGCTGGCAGAACAAGAAGGGCGGGATAAAGAAGAAGCCATCTTTAATGACCAAGCAATTTTAAGTGGGGTAAAAAAGGGAAAGGGGGGAAAGGGAGTTAAAAACTTAAGCACTGAAGCAACAACCAAAAAAGAGAGCAATTTGAAAAGTAATAATATCAGGAAGAAGCAGAAGGGATGATCACAGAAGGGAGAATCAGATAGAAAAGGGAATAAAAAGGGGAGGGAGAAGAAGAGAGGGAAGAGGGAAAGGAAAAGAAGCTACAAAAGACAGAAACAAGATGTAGAGGTACGGGAAAAGCGTACAAGAATTAAAGGTATAAACCTATTTAAAAGACACAGAGACAATGGTTAAAATTTAACTTAAGGAGAGGATTCTGCAAGGGTGCATGGGACAGCATTGTTATATAAGAAATAGAAAAGGATTAGAAAATATGTTAGATGATTAAAGTGATAGAAAAAATTTCTATTGATGTGTAGTGGAATATTTGTTTGTAAAGAGAATAAGGCTCTCAATGATTTAAAAAGAACGTTTAAAAAAAACTGAAAAGAAACCTGGAGGATTTTTATCAGTTGACAAGATGAACTTGAATAAGAATAATAACTTTATTGACTACTGTTAATAACTATTGTTTGGTTTTTTTTATTTAAAGACAGTAATAAGTAAAATATGAAATATAGATGATTAATGTGAAAGACAACTGATATTATTAGGTAATGTTTGTTAAAAGAAATAGAAATGTAAAAGATTGTTATTAATATTAATGGTAGAGCTGTACTTGAATAGAATAATTATTCCATTTACTATTGTTATGCATATATATACATATATACTTTTTTCTTTTAAGAATTTAGTGTGTATTTTAAGGGAATGTGCCAAACAGAATTCGATTGAAAATAGGTATGTGTTATAAAATAGAGGTTAGAAAATGAATGTTATAACTGTAAAGGTGTAACTTAAATTTTTCAATAAGATTTTTGAAAAAAGATACAAAAGTGTTACACTCCAGTCTAGTAATTACAGGGGAAATTTTGTTTTATGAGAAAAGATAATATGAAATTGTAAACAGGACAGACAAAAGTATGAAAACATTGATTAGAAAGATTTTAAAAATTAGAAAAAGATATGTAATTGAATTAAGAAAGGAATGAGATAATTTAAAATAAGGCTATAGGAAGTAAAGAAAGGGAAAAGCTATTGAAACAATTGCGAAAATAGTTATAAGAAATGGTTTAGCCTGTATAAGATAAATATGTATTGAGTTTATGTCTGTATGGAGAAGTGATAACCCGGGGCCACGCTGTTCTCAAAAAAAGATATTTTATTTGTATTTGTATGTTTTGTGAAAACTTAAATAAAACTTTTATTTTAAAAAAATTAAAAGTTATTAAGACACTTTTTAGAGGACAAAAGTTATTCAGGGAAAACTCCAGATTCCTGTTTCCCATCATCTCTATTAAGTAGTATAATTAATAGTGGATAGCTGTGACTGAACTTCTTGTTCCCCTCCCCCACCATCTTTCTTTTCTTCTGTCAGGAATTGAGCATCAAAGTTGTTTAAATTTAACATAATAAAGTGCTATTTTACCAGGATATTTTAGCAGTCTCACAAATTCTAGCAGTATATGTAAACCGATAATATGTAAATATCCATAATAATAGGGAAACATTTTTCAATCTACTTTTCAAGTAATGGCTAGAGAAGTCTAAATGGGGGAGGCATCGATTAATATTCTTTCATACAATTCTTCCTTTCTCTCCAACTTCTCCTGATAGACCCCTTTGTCCCTCAAAACCAGGATCTCCCTGTGAATAAAGAAATAATTCATATTAGTTATTGCTTTCAACTCTATTATAGCTTACTATGCCTAATAACTGGATGTATGAGAGAAAACTCCAGCAAGACATCCATCCATCCATAAATTTAATATTTAAACCATGATTTAAGGTAAACATTGGGGACCTGAATTAATATTTATTTATTTAATTTATTTTGTCAAGCATGTATTAGATAACAGATACAAGTATAAACATGATTATGAATACATAACATAAGAAATACTTTCTTATTGATCTCTAAATTTGTTTATTGTCCTGTTTATTGCAACAGGTAAACATAACTAAAAGCAGCAATAGCAATAGTACTTAGACTTATATACTGCTTCATAGTGCTTTACAGCCCTCTTTAAATGGTTTACAAATTGCCCCAGCAATCTGGATCCTCATTTTACTAAGGCTGAGTCAACTTTGAGTCGGTGAGACTCGAACTGCTGAACTGCTGGCAGCCAGCAGGCAGCAAAAGTAGCCTGCAATACTGCATTCTAACCACTGCACCACCATGGCTCTTAAAAATAAAGTCAAAAGCCTAAAAAGGGTTTACAGACATTTGTCAATGGATAGTTAATATCTATTACTTAATACTTAAATCTTTCAGAAGCTATAATGGGCTGTGTTAAACATAGTGGACACGGCCAAGTATAAAATGCTACTTTGCCAGAAGGAAAGAGATGCTGCCTCTTTATCTTGTCCCCTTTTGGCTTCTCCATATCTGTCCTTCTCAGCTTGTTTTGCAGACTAGCTGCCACCATACTCCATTCTTATTTTCAAAGAATGCTCATGGAACTCAGATAATTCTGAAGGCTGGAACTTTGCTTTGCAGAACATCACTTTCCCAATATTATTTTGTTAAACTTTAAAAGTCAAATCAGGCAGGCAGCTGCCAAGAAATACACTGGTAAACTGACTGAAGTTTATAAGCACCGTGTTAAGAACTCCAGCTAAGAAATAAAATTCATCAACGTGTCCTGAAAAATTTATAAAGGCAAAAGAACATCATTAGTAACAGCTCCCTTTATTTTTCCGGAAGGACTGGGAATCAAGCAAGTCTTTTTAGGAAGCAAGTAAAAACTTTTCTCAGACAACCTTTGGTTCTTTTTTATAGCTTATTCATGTCCACTAGAAATCTACATGTATCGTTCCCTTTCCCAAGAGATTTTTATAAGCACTAGCGTTGAAAAGGTTTATATCTATTGTTTTGGATACTTGGTGAACGTACTTTTTCCCCCTTGGATCCTTGATTTCCAGGTTTTCCTATGTCTCCAGGATCACCACGACGACCCTGAGCAAAACAGAGTAAAATTATTATTATTTAATCAACCTCCTAATGTGGATTACTTCACTGAAATGCTAAACAGCTGCACAAACAGTAGCTACTCTATTTTAAGACATGAAGATACTATCAGGAAAGGAAAGCCAAATAAAAATATTTGATTATCAGTGAACTAGAGCAAAATTCAGACCAGAGCAACCTTTCAAAATTAAGACTTCTGCACTTAATATAGCTTTTGGTGAATCTGTTCTTGAAGAGGAAGAAGACAATGTATTTATTTTAAAATTAAAACAATTCTCATTTGTTTGTTTTTTTCTGTGCATTTCATCCACTAATATGTGCCAAGAGGAGACATTTTATTAAAATTTAAATATTAAGCCAGAAAATTAAGGATCAAACACTATAGTAGATTTTTACATTTGAATGTCATAAAAAGAAAGAAATTGGAAGCTCCAAATTTTCATACAATTATTGATACAGTGAATTGTTTCACAAGGTTTATATAAAGAAAATCTAGCACCTGCATTTAGATACTGCATGCAGCTCTGAAATACCACCCTTCTGGGTGACTTTTAAGACTAGTAATGCAGCCTGCTTTTGAAAAGCATTAAAAAAAAAAGCAAAGCTAGAAAGCATCAATGGTCTTACAGCTTCTCCTTTTGGTCCCCCAAGTCCTTTCTCGCCTGGACTTCCCTTGAGACCAGGAAGACCAGGTTCTCCTTTGTATCCTTTTGGTCCCTTTAAAAATAAAAGAAAAACAACAGGAACAAAACCTGTTAGAAAAGGCTTTTGGACAACAAAAGGTAGTGTTCCAGAGGATTATCTGACTTGATCCCACTGAATCACACTTTCAAACGTTAGATTTTTGCAAATTTGTTTCCTGTTTCTTGTAATACAAATCATTAATTAATTGTCATCAGGGTGGAAGGGCCAAGTTTTAAGGAGTCTATCTAGATTTCTTTTGCCAGTTTTTTTTTAAATTTTTGTTTTTGGTCCTGCTAAATATAGCTCTGAAAATAGTGGGTTGGAAGAAAAAGTCTCTCCAAGAGAAGTATTGCTGGAAAAATGCTTACCTTCAGACCATCTGCCTACAGATAGTTTCAAGCACAACATTATAGAGTTCAATCAATAGCATGGATCAGGGGTCTCCAACCTTGGCAACTTTAAGCTTGGAGGACTTCAACACCCAGAATTCCCCAGCCAGATTTGGGAGTTGACGTCCTCCAGGCTTAAAATTGCCAAGGTTGGAGACCCCTAGCATGAATTGTGAAATTTGTATGGAAGGGAGTGCAACTGATGGATTTTGCAGTTTGGAAGCACATACTCTCTTAGGTACTTTATTTTAATCATACTTCCAATAAGTAGTTGTCTCCAAATGTAAATATAAATGAATTCCCCCCCCCTTAATATTTACTTCGTTTGCTAGAGTTTAGTTTATGTTTAGCTCAGTCTAACCAAGGTTCCTATTTTCCTAACTTTTTACAGTTGCTATAAAAGGAACATAGATAGATATATCATATCTGCATTTTCAAATCCTGTTCCTGATGCACTACAGTCAGCGTGTGGCTCTGAAGTTCAAAGAATTTAATTATTTCAGAAAAGTCACAAAGTTATACATACAGAACTTCCGGGTTCCCCATCGGTACCAGGTGGGCCATGTTTGCCAGGCCGGCCAGGATCTCCCTGAAACAAGATGTAGTAAACAATGCATGTAAGTTAATTATAGTTGTCAGTTATAGTTGTTACAGTTATAGTTGTCTTATTTACATATGCATGCATGCATGCAATGCATACACATATTATTGGAATCAGAATGAAATTTGTCCCAATCAAACTATGTTGTGGTCACGCCCAGCAGAAGGATGTATGGTGGAAGCTGAGAAGGAAATTGAAAGTGTGGAGAGAAGGTAAGTTGAGTCAAAAATTAGATGAAAGAGAAGAGAATGAGTGGAGCAGAGGGGACTAGCATGGGACAAACCAGATTCAGAGGTCTAAGTGCAGGCAAAGGAGCACCAGCTGGGAAGAGATGGTGAGGAAAGGGGCAAATGGCAAGGAACAAATGATTGGAACCCAGACCAGCAGCCAGTGAAACCCAGCAGTAAAAGAGATGCTCCAACAAGAGAGCATCATAAAGAGAGCATCATAAAGTTGACACAGTAAAGGCTAATCCATCTAGCCTGGTCTGAGAAAGGTAGCTGGCTGGAGCAATGGTGTGCTTTGAAGGGGGCAAAACTGTCCCTAAAAACTAGGCTGAAAGGGATGCAACTGTCCTCTCAAATAAACAAGGACTGTAAAAGTTAGTGGAACTATATTCATCAAAAGATAAGGAGGTGCAGCAAAGGCAGTGTTATTCTCACTGCTGATACATGTCTCAGAAGAAGGTCTCCCAGGTAGATCTATTTATCCCAGAAGTCAGAGATTAGGGTGGGGTGGGGGTGGAAACTGTTACACGTTACTTTTAAGCTACAAAAGAGAGAGAACAAAAAGAAGAATTTGCAATTGATCAGAATAATTTCTTGTATAGTGAGTCCAAATTTTACCAGCCAATGCAATTTTTCTTCAAGTCACAATCTATGGCCTGGGGCATCCATGAGAAAGTTAGCAATTAGCAACAGAGGAACATAGAGATAGAAGACAACAGAGATAAGAAAACATTAATAGAGCAGGATTAGAGATACACATAAGTATAGGAACAAAATAGGTAATACGATTCCACATTCAGATACAGGAAAACTTAATTTTGTGCCATAAAACATTCCCTGATAGGAAAAAAAATGAATCAAACTTTGTGCCCTGGCTCATGCCACCCCCAAAGAACTCATTAGAGAAGCCTGCTTGATTTCTCTTGCCCATTTTCTAAACATCCAGAATTACTGAGAAGCATCTAAAGCAGCTTTTCTCAATTTCCAGCCATGCAGACTTTAAATTAGTCCCTCCTTAAAACAAGCTGCATCCCATTCTGATAGTGATGGAAGAGCTAGAAATAAATGACTCGTTTGAAATGTAATTTAACAGCAATGCATTGAGGCAGAGGAATGCACTCACTATCAGGTCTGCCAACTTCAGCATACCCTGCTTTTCGGGCATCCCACCATAAAATGTACATGTGGGGATGGATGGGAAGGAGATCAGGGAAGTAGGGAGTAGGAAGGGGGAGAATGACATGGTTACAAGAACCAGAGGTGTCAATCCAGATTGAACTGGCTGATCAAAGATGGAGCATGAGATCAGAATGCAAAACTCCACCAAACAGCAACTAAACCTCAAAGCCATTCCCAAAGCATCTATAGTGAACACTGGACACTGATGGTTGGTCAAAGGGGGTGGGTGGGCCAGGGAAGTGGGAAAATCACAGGCTTTGGGCAGGAACATTCAGATCCAGCTTTGCTTGCACTGTAACTGTTTGACTTCAGCCATGGAGTTGAGGGTCTTTCTTACCTAAATGCTCAAGTTGGGACAAGCCTAACATAATTTAAGCTGGATTTGAATTCCCAATTAAACAGTTCACCCATGGGAAAAATTAGCAACTGGGCAATGGAAAGACACATGCAAGAAAAACATTCCCTGAATGGCTCTTAGCTGTCTTCCTACTGACAACAGCATTTTCCTTACCTTACTTTTCAGAATTTCCAGCTCCCTTTTCAAATTGAAACTCATCATAAGACTTGTTTTATTATAAAGGTAAAATCAATTGAACACAGCAAACCTGCAGTTACTTTGTGATGCTGCAGAGAAGCTGCCTATCTCCTCACCAGGCTTGCCCTCTGAAGGTGCTCTGCAGTCGAAGAAAAGAGCAGAGCTCCTTGAAGAGGCTGCAAATGGACCATTGATATTCCCACACTTCAAGAAGCACCTTTTGGAGGTCCATTCCAAATCTCACAGAGCCCTAGGATTCCCAGAGTGAAGAGCAACTTCCTTTTGTTTTCTTACTTTGTAACCCAAAGTTCTAAAAATCTTTTTTTTCAAAACAAATCTCCACCATGTTCATTTCCTTTTACTATCCTTTTTCTAAATGAAATATCTTGAGAAACTGTCTCAGTTTCTCAACTGAGAAATCAGCCAGATTAATGTACTGCTTTTGTTTGAATTTACTCTTCCTGACCATGTCAAGCTGCCTTTAGTCTCTGCCCGTATGGAATGGTACAGACCTTTATCCCTTCCTCTCCCGGTGACCCTTTAGCACCAGGGCTTCCTGGGTAGCCATCAGGACCCTAAAAGAAAAAGTGGGGACATGGGAGGATTTAGTTAGAAGCCATTTTCATTTAGAAAAGTAGAATGTAAATAATAGGAAAGTATTCTGTGACTGGAGACATCATAGTATAATAATATATTATATAATAATATAAGATTTCACATGAGGTGTGAAAACACCTCATGATATCCATCCTGATGCTTATTTTTTCCCTTGCTTTAAGTAGATGGCATTTTAGAAATGCACCTGAGAGAATTCAGATAAGATCTAAGTGGAATTATTTGGTGGCAGTATAATAGGGAAAAAAAAGTAAAAAGACTCTGCACAGATATTCAGAGGTAGATTCCACCCTTTTCAGAACTTTAAATGGTACAAATCTGAATGCTGAGGATGGAATCCAGTAAAGTAGAAAACATGATGGCTTTGCTTACATATCAGTTCTGCCAACAACCAAAATTATGTTAAACTTTTTACTTTCCAAGGTGAAGCTAGTTCCCGTGTCTTTTGTACAAAAGGTGTGTGAAAGTTTCATACGTTTTATGAACTTTAATGAAATTTACAGCTTCTGTTCAGCATAATGGTGTAATTCACATTCTGAACTTTAAAAAAAATATGCTGAGAACTGGACACACTAATAATAGATCATTATTCTAGAGTAGAAATAGAAAAGATGGTAAAATTTGTAAACTATTTGTGAGCAGAACAGATTTAAGATCCAGCAATTGCTAATACTGCCTCTACCATTCTGGTATTAGTCACATGCCACAGGTGTCGATATGTAATACTTATTGTTGTGTTATTTTTACTGTACTTATAATCTGCATCCTCCTAAACATGTCCCAGTCAGCTAATGCTAAAGCAAAAGGTAGAAACATATTATCAAATCATGTAAAAACCAAGTAAATGTACACATTGCCTGTAAAAAGGGAAGAGGGGTTGCATCCCACCCATTGATACATCCTTGAATTTGCTATGGTACAAGCAGTTTGACTAATGTGACTGAGTGTGTTGTATAGAGGTGTGATTGTTGGTGGATGTTACAGTATTATGATTGAATGATTACAGGCAACTGAAAAGAACCATAAGCTAACTATATATCCATGGTGCATTAAACATTACTGAATCATTTTTCCCTAAAGGATTCTCCCTTTCTACTATTAATTCATTGATTAATTTGTTTGCACATTTTGAAAGTGCTCTTTCAGAACACTATGTATCACTGTACTTTATTATTCACCTTGAAGATCTGTACAAAATTTGTAAATAAAAGTCATCTTCTTGTTTCAGTTTTTCATTTGTTTTTATTGACAAACAAACCAATGCCATTTATTTAATTTATTTTCAAGGTTTGTTTTGCTTAATAAAAAACCCTAATATTTTTTAATCATCCATAAAATTCCTAAGTCATGTTGAGTATAATAATCTCCTTTGCATACATTTTATAAGAATATGAAAAAAAGAGTTGACATTGTAGAGAAAGCACTCCTACCCTTTCGCCTGGGTCACCCTTACAGCCAGGAGGTCCAATCCGCCCCATCCTGCCCTGAAAGCATTAGATACGAAAGGAAAGATTGTGAGCAATGTTAAACAGGGGTTGAGGTGAAAAACCCAAAAAGGTACTTAAATTTTTTCTTCAGCACCCTCCACCAGCAGTTCAGGACCTCTTTATTGAAGGAACTGGAGAGAGATTGAACCAAGAGGACTGAACTGCATTTCAGAATGGATAAAATAGAATCATAGGCCTGGAAAGGGGCCTTTCAGGCCTTGTAGTTCAACCCTCTGCCCATGGCAGGAGACCTTGTATCAGCATTTATATCTTTTTTTCATCCTCCCAGGAGTTACATAAGTGTAAAATATCTATGTGAAATCTTAATTCATTTTAAGCAGGTTTTTTTTAAAGCCATTGTAATAAAAGTTGTCATTTTTCCACTGAATGTTAATAGCATTATCCTGGTAAGCTGCAAAAAGTAAGGCTGGGAAGTTGCCTGAGGCTTGTTTTCCACGAATTGCTTTACTTCGATTTAACAGCAGCAGCCAAGTGCCAAGAGAAGAACAGTAACTCCAGTCTAAAAAAGTTGTGGGTGATAAGGCGATAACTCATAGGGGCTCCACTAATTTTAGATGCATCTCAACTATTCAAGATCAATATACAAGATGGTGTGGACAAATTTTCAGACAGATCAAATGACTTTTTCTGTAAATTAGTTATTTTTCTTCCAATTAAATGAAATGAAATGAGGATGTGGATATTAGAGTACTTCAAGGAATGAGACAGAAGAACTTACCAACAAGCAATGAATATTCAGTTACAAAATGAACGGGAAAACTAATGATCTGTCTGGGCCATTCTCCTGTTTTAGATTGCCAATTAAAGCTTATATTTAGGGAGCTCATTCTCCTTTAAAAAGGAATTTCATCAATGTAAACAAAAGACTGACATTATAGTGCTAAAAACCAGACTACCTTCTGTCCATCAGTGCCATTTCTTCCAGAAGTACCACCAGCTCCCTGAAATCAAAGACCAAAAGTATTAGAGACAGCTTTTTCCATAAGACCAATAGTGAAATAATGTCTTATGTTCCTCTGTCAAACCTTACCTTTCGTCCATCTGCTCCAAACTCTCCCTACAAAGGATATAAGAAAACAAGATAAGTCAAGCCCTGCTTCCTTTAAAAAGAAGCCACAACAGCATGACAGCCAGTTAAGAAATCATCTGGGACAGAGTGAAATAATTCTGTGTCACTAAATATTACCCTAGAACAAATGACATGGAAGGTCTTCCCTACCCACCACCATTCAGTTGCAATGTTCAGCCCTGTCTGGCCAATTGGGTTAAAAAAAGAAATTATTTTTGGATAGAAGTTTTACCAAGGTGGCTCACAATAAGAAAGTCAGAAATGATATCATAAATAACCCCCTTGCAATTAGCCAGACAATATTAAAATCAAAATACAACTGCAGTTTAAGAGCATTTCAATAAAGCACAGGACCACTGCTTATTTGGTAGTGATCCAGACTGAACAGTGCTTCCAACACGGAAACCAAAAGTGCTTCAGGCATGTAGAGAAGGGGGGGGGGATCCTCAAAGCACCTCTTTGCCACTCCTTCAATAGCTTCCTCTTTTCCTAGGAGCTCCATAGCGCAAACCAGTAACAGCCCAACCCAGAAAAGGCTGCTTTGGGCTGAAAGAGTTATGCTAGAGAATATAGTTCTGCTTTCCAATCCAAAGCATTGCTCTGTCCTACTGGCAGAGGTTCTCCTGTATTCCAGGAGCTATTTTTCACCCTCCCAGAGCCTCCACATGGGCCCTGCACCTACCTGCATGCAAAACGGGCCACATGGTGGCTCCTGGGAGTGGCGGGGTGGGGTAGGTGGGGTCAGCCAGGAGTGGAATTTTTTTGGGGGGGGGGGTCTCTGAAATGCACAGAACCCCTGTGAATCCCCAGCAGCCCACCCCTGCCTTTATCCCCAGGAAAAGTGACAGGGAACCCATTGTTTAGGGCTCTCCTTGAAATGCAGAATTATACTAAATTAAGCACACTTCTCAAAATTTTCTGAATGTGTAAAACTGCCTTACCTTCTCTCCTTTTAGACCAGGAGTACCCTGAAAAAGAAACAGAAAGTGCTTTCAGTTAGTGTTTGTGGATATAGTATAGACTTAGTTCTGATATGCTACTCTGACTAGAGTGAATTGACTTAGATTTGTTAATTAGTTGATTTAAACAAATACATTTAAGTAAATGATTAGTTTGGAATTTACGCTCTCCCAACTTGCCTCAATCTATCTTCTCCTATGTCGTGTCCTCCTGCTTGGCCCCTGGCTTTGGCCCCTGGCTTAGACTATACACTTAAGGCTGCTTCTGCAGGCTATCAGTTGAGGTGGAAGAGTCACGCTTTGCAGGCGATTCCCACCTGATTTCTACCAGGTTTTCACATTTCCATTTTTTGTTTCAGTGCTCAGAAAATCTCTTCTAATTTCTCTATTGAATTCACACAACTTTTCATTTTCTTTCTATTGTCCAGTATTTCTCTCAGCTGGTGCTTTTTGGGACATAGTTCATGTCTTTCATCAATGTTTTTGGGAAGGGAGTTCCACATCTGTTTCTTTGCAGTCTATAAAACCTAAGATGAACTAATTGTTCCCAATTCAGGAATTTTTAGATATTGAACAGGATAAAGGAATTGATATCTAATCAGCCCAACAATCATTTTCCTGAGTTAATTATCTGTCCTATTTTGATAATCAAAATAAATTTGTTTTCTGCAGCTTTAATGATTATTGGTTACTACCAAGATCTCTCTCCCTCTCCCTCTCCCTCTCCCCATCTTCCCCTCTCCCTATCCCTCTCATTCCCTCCTTCTCTCGCCTTCTCTCTGAAACTCTCTTATTCGGTCAAGTTCTAAGCACAAGAATGAATGCTTAAAAGTGAGACCCAAAATGATTTACCTTAGGCCCAGGGTATCCAATTGGACCTTCAATTCCTGGATCACCCTATATGTAAAAAGAAAATGCCATTATTCCTTGACATAATCTGCATAATATGTTCATTTATCTTAGGCAGGCAAAATATGTATTACTTACATTAATTTGAACAAGGTAATAGTTGTGTTATGCAATATTATTAATTGCATTTTTGTAAAATATACAAAACTATTTTAAAAGAGTTGAAAGAATTGTATTATAGTTTTTATAAGCAGTGGTGATTATATTTCTTTTGCCCTATCATTGCAGTCAACTACATCAAATGTTTTGTTTATTAGAGGTCAGTGTAGAATGAAAGCAAGCAGCATAAACAAACTATACAAACTGCTTTCACACATTGTAAAAAAGATATAGGCTTGGTTCTGATGTATTGTTAAGCTGTGCTGAGGTACATTAGCAAGTTGGAGAGTCAAATGTACACTTTTTCCTCATCTTCCCTATCCATTAAAGTTCTGATTGCCAGAATTATCAACCAATGTATGATAAAGTGCTTGAGCCTGGGCAAAAGAAAGTCACTGAAAGTCACACCATGTTACAATGTAACATCTGGGTCAAGCCTGTTCTTCATTCTGATCCTAACAGAAGGTAGATATGGATGGAAAGCTAATAAATGAGTGAAGGATGCACACACTTCTTTAGATTCCAGTTGCTTTCTACATGCACACATAATATATAAATAAAGACACACACATCTTCAGTATCAGTATTAACATTGCCCCATATAGGACAAGCATATTTTTGCATTGAGTGGAAATGGTCTGTTAGAGCACACAGAATATAGACATCGGTATAATAACATGCCTGTTGAAGTGATTCTGGGAGGCTCACAAAATGATAAACAGAAAATAAAAAAAATAAAATCAGCAAAGAGCAAATAGAGACTAAAAGCCAAGAGGATGGATGACACAGGGTGAGGATCTTCTCTCTACTCCATCAGCCACTCTCATCATAGAACCTCCCCGGCAAGACCTTCAACAACAACAATATGAACCTTATTTAAAGTGCATATTTAGATAAGGGGAATCCTAATCTGGAAAGTACCCTCCCCAGCATGGCTAAAATGGGCTTTAATTCTTTGACCCCTAATGAGGATCTAATTTGTTTTTAGAAATCTGATGAATTCCACTTAAACTTCTATTAATAGAGAAAAAAAAAAGCAGAGAGAGAATCTGTATCATGATTGAAAAGAAAAAATTAATTGGAAGCTTTTGATTTTCTTTATGAATAGGGATAAGAGCGGCGTGATAAATGAACGTACACAGATCATATAAATAAATAAATTCTCATTAAAGCAAGTTGAAAATCCTATGACCAAGATAATATACTGACTGAACCTTCTCAAAGGAATTCAGATACTGATTGAGTATCACAGGGTAATTTTAGAATTAAACGCCATCCTAAAACTGTTGTGTGAGTGAAAGTCTGATTCAATATGATCTTGCGTACTCCATGTTCAAAGAAACAGCAACTGTATAGCACTTAATAGAAGTCTCCCTTTTTTCAGTTACTTACTTGTCGTCCTTTCCCCCCAAAAAGGCCTGGAATCCCCATGTTCCCTTTCGCACCCTAAAAGTAAAATAAATAAAATGATTAGTTCAGAGATTTCCCATTAAACAAAAAGTTGAATCAACTCCTATGTTTACACATCATTTCATGTGGCTTGTTGGCTCAGGCTTTTCATATTGTATCTTCAGAGACTATTCAATGCCATGCTTCTTGTTCAACCTACAAATCTGGAAGAAATCCTATCCAAATCCTTACGTTTGCAAAAATGTAAGAAGCTGAATTGCTTATATTCTAAATACAGCAAATGTGTCCTCAAATACTGGAGAACTATGCAGCTGTAGAGGAAGCAGATTTATAGGGAATAGACTGCAATTCACAGTTACACAACTATCTAAATTATGAATGTAAAAATCTGGTACAGTTTAAGAGCAAAAGTTGACTCATCAATTGAGGCATGAGTCTATCATACTTGGCTCAAGACTTTCATATAAAACTTACGGTACAGTATATTACAGAAAGTTGTATATTAGAATAATGATTATTATACATATTTGTCTACTGATCCTCTTTCCCTATAACTCAAAAAGCAAAAATTAATATCAGAAGAAGTAGCATTAAATGAAATATAATCAGGAAAAGTTGTACACAGATTTGTACATCTTTGTGTTATATACCATATTCATAAAAATGTTGATGTTAAGGGAATGTATATTAAAAAAACCAAAATGTATTTTTCTTTGCAATTTTTAGAATTCAAGTTAATCTGTATATAGTCTAAAGATAAGTGACTCTGCTGAATTAGTAATAAATTGTGATTATTGTATAGACTTCCTCACTTCATTTCCCCAAAGCTACAACCCATGAATGCATGACAGTCACACTCTTGAAATTGTATCTTTGGTATTTTTAAGCCATTAATGTGGGCTTTCTGTTGAAATCCTTATGAAGTATAATACACAATCTGCTCTTTCTTCTTACATGTTTATTGTCCCTTTTGCCCTTATATCTTTACCTTTTGTCCTTGAGCTCCCTTTGGACCACGTGGGCCTTGAATTTCAAGGCAGCTCATTTTATAGCACTAAAAGAAAAAGAAAATACAGGTGAAGATTTCATAATATGGTTTCTGTTCCTCTTCTACAAAGATATTTTGGAGATGTGTGGGGCAAAGTTATATTTAATAGGAGGACCGTCATATTTAATCAGTCTCATTAAATAACTCCACTAAAAGCACTTCCTGCTCCTCTGCTATATTTCTTGAAGGAAGGCTGTCTAATCTGATATCATGCACTTGTGGGTTGCCTTCTGGATATGTGAATTGCACATCCTTTTCTAAGGATTTTGCAATAAGAAAAATAATTTCGTTTCTGTTCAGTTTTTGTACTCTATCCCTTTGTTAATATTTCTGAAGACAAATCCATAAAAGAATTAAGCTGGACTGGGTAGATTTCTATGACACTGCAACTCAAGCCAGAATTTATTTTCTGATAGAAGACGTCTCACTGCATCAGAAGGGGTCTTCTTCTAAACAGAATGCACAGTGGGCAGTGATTCAAAACCTGCAGCTGCCTATGGTTTCCAAAAGTTCCTATTCATAATATTGTTGTATGGACACAACTTGTGCACTTACCTTTGCAAAGGCATCATGTTTCTGTTAGGGAATGAACAAAAATAAAAGAAAATTATAAAACTGAAAAAAAGAAACCAGCATTACTTTCTTCTTTCTTTTGAATCTGGTTAAGCATGTTCCAACAAAAGCAAAGATAGCTTTTTCTTACCCCATTTTAAAGGAGACATGCAGATTGTATGGCTGATGAGAATTCTTGATTTATCAAATGCAACAGATGGAGTATGGCTATTTTAGTAATAATGACTGATATTCTGCTTAAGGTTTTTTTCTGCTTGATCCTGCTTGCAATCAAATCTTGGGCTTCAGATTTTTCATTTTGCCATTTGACATGGAAATCCTAATGCTTTCAAAACTGCATTTTAGAAGCAGAGAAAACGATAAAAAGTATATAGAAGACATAATTTTGTGGAAGAAGTCCAAGATTTGATCCTGGAATTTTCTTCTGTGGCGGACTATGCATGTCAATACTAAAGGGCTCAGATGACTGTACAGCAGTGTGCAGCACATGGGAACAAACAGGGAGAAATTAAAATCCTAGTATGGAGCAGATGGCAAATACGTCATTGCTAGTATTACTTACTCTTGGTGGGATGAGATTTATGAATGAAAGGTTATGGTTTGTTCATAAGAAGCAGACCCAACAAAAAAGCCATATTATTCATAAAGGATTACTATTCCTATATGGGAATTTACAACACCAAGGCAGGGGTGAAATTCATTTTTTCCCCCCACTGGCTCTATGGGCATGGCTGTGGGCATGGCTTGTTATATTTGGTGTAATAATAATAGCAACCAGGGGTGATTTTTAACCGATTCAAATCTTGCCTACCACTTCTCCCGAGGTGGGCCAAGAAGTGGTTGAATTTCATCCCTGCACTAAGGTAAAAATCCTTCTGAAAGCTTCTGAGTTAATACTTCTCAGATAAGATTGCTGGAAGTGATGCACAACAATCAGATAATGAATCTTTATTTTGGTCAAAAATCTCAATTATATTCCACCTTTTGGTTGCAATTATTTGTAAACAGCCTAGGAAGAACAAGCACTATTATTAGAATCACAGATCTGGGAAGAACCAGGATGAATATGTTGAAACCAAGATAGCCAATGGCTTTCATCCAACAATTATAAAGATTCTTGAAATGCCATTTCTTCTACTTCTGAGAAGCAGGGAGAGTTACCTGCTCATTTTCCACAAGGGAATTATAGCCAGAGTTTGGAAAAACAAAAGGAATTTTGGGAAGAGTTTATGCACAAAATTGGGCTGGCTACTCCATTTTTAAAAATTATTATTATCTAAGAACAAAGTTAAGCATCATCTTAAATTCTGGAGCAGGTCCTGGAATCCTGTATAGGAAATGCCTCCTCAGAGGTATTTTCAGGTAGCAGGAACAGGAACAATCTCCTTTGGTTGTTGTAACTATGTATCATTGCAACTATGTATCATTGCAACTATGTATCATTGCAACTATGTATCATTCATGTGTTTGCAACATTGTATCATTCACGTGTAATCATTAACTTCTGTCTCTTCAGTGACCTTTGCAAGGCACGTACAAGAGACAAGGAGCTGGACGTTTGTTAATAAGCTTATCCACACTGTAAATAATCTGTCCGGTATGCAGCTTTGTAAACATGCACATCCTGATGAGATTACCATGTTTGACTTGAGCTTTGATTAAATCATTTTCTTGTGAAAAAGCACAATAAAAGAGCGTGTGCCAAGACATTCGGGGCGCGCTCATCAAGAGGAAACTTTGCTTCCTGTCGTTTCTCTTCCCTTCGCTCCCTTTCATGAGCCGCCCATCAGATGCGGGATGGCAGATACCGCATTCTGGTGACCCCAACGTGATTCCCTAAGGGGGATACATTGCGTCGCGCCCATATCTTATCAGCTCGATGGGAGCTGTGCATCGCCAGGCCTGAAGCGAATTGCACGTCATCGGATCTGAAACACGGTCTCGACTTTCGTAAGTATGGGTGGAAACTTTTCTCAACAACAGACGCAGCATCTGAAGGAATTGAGGGAGTTAGTCGCTTCTTCTAAATACTCTGCTAATTTAAAGGGCTTGCCTGTAAAAATGAAACCTATTGCTACATTATTGGCTTATGTGTGGCAACATTGTCCTAATTATTCAGAGGAAGGGTCCTTAAAAATTTCCACTTGGCAAAAAATTGGTGAACATCTCCATAGTCCTCCTCGTGCACCTATTGGCATTTTGGTCACTTGGAGGAAAATTATGGAGGCTTTAAAAGTCCATTATAAAATAGAAGCAGGGAGTGTGTTTGAATCTCCCCCGCCAAGTTATGATAACTTTTCAATTTTCCCTAACTCAGGCAGAAGCTGCTGCCATTATTCAACAATGCCCCACAAGGACATTCCATTCCCATAGGAGTAAAGGACATTCCATTCCCATAGGAGTAAATCCTAGAGGATTAAAAGCTTGTGAAATTTGGCAAATGGATGTAACTCAGTATCCACCTTTTGCCCCTTGGAAATATTTGCACGTTTCCATAGATACATATTCAGGGTTTATTCTGGCTACTCCTCAAAGGGGAGAAACTGTAAAACATGTCATCAATCATTCAATTCATACCTTTGCCTCACTGGGACATCCAAAAGAAATCAAAACTGACAATGGACCTGCCTATACAAGTTCTGCTTTCCAGGACTTCTGTAACAGATGGGATGTAACCCACAAGTTTGGGATTCCCTACAACAGCCAGGGGCAGGCTATTGTGGAACGAGCGAACTTATCTCTGAAACATGCTCTTGATCGATATTCGTTGCGGGAAAAAACCCCGAACCTCCCAGCATTGCAAAATTCTCTTAACATTTGTCTTTACACTTTAAACTTTCTCAATCTGACTGGCATTCCTCCCACTTCTGCTGCTTCGCGTCATTTTTCCTCCCCCTCCCCCCGCCTAACAGACCTCTGGTATATTATCGCAGATTGCCAAATCCTGCCTGGCAGGTTCCCGCTGAGCTTCTCACTTGGGGACGAGGCTACGCTGCGATCTTACTGCCAGACAAAACCACTTGCTGGATCCCTGATAGGGCGGTTAGACCCTATCATGGGAATTCCTCTGCTACATCTGTATCTTAAAACTCTTCCTGATATTCTTACCTATATCTTCTTTGCAATTTCTACCTTACTTCAACAAAACCTATGCTTCCTGTCAAAAGACTATTCGTGTTAAAATCATTTCATTAACAGAAGGTTATTATACTTGTTCCATGTGGGTACGTCATGAAAATGCTACCCGTCGTTTTCACTCTGTCACTTCTGTTTTGTTTAAAGAACACTCTACCACTCGCTCTTTTGTTCCTTCTTTACTCTTCCTATGGAAAGGAACCTTAAAATCTTTTCCTCTATTCAATCTAAAACATAGGGGGACCTAAATGTCCTTCTATTGTATTATGGGTTTCCCCACCCCAACTAACATCCTTGATGAATTACCAAATTAATCTTTATTGTCATTATTTTAATTATTATCCTTTTTCTACTAATTGAATTCCCTCCTCATTTCGCAAATGTTCTACAACTAACTTGTCCATAGCCCTCTCTCCTGCTTGTGATGTTTTGATATACCCGAACTCTGATCCTGTCAACAAACGACGCTTCAAAAGAACTGTCCATGACGATCCGCAGAAGCCTCATAGAAGATATAATATTGCTTGGACTATAACTGACTTTCAAGGAGTTCGTTTAAGTTCTACAACCAATTTTTCTTGCATAGAAGACTTCTACCCACCACTTCAATTTGATTTGGCAGACGCACCCACACAACCAGGGGATATCCTGCAATCTACACCACTTCAGGAGGAACTTTAACATCACGCCTGAAAGGAATGTATTTTATCCCTGGCAATAATTTTGTTTGGACTTGTTCCACCGGTCTCATGGCATGTGTCCACGGGGATGAAATTGTTAAATCCAAATCATTTTGCATTCAAGTATGGCTTGTGTGTATAACTCTGATGATTTTATATCCCTACAGGTACCCATGGAATACCCCCTTTTTGCAAAATCGTAAAGATTTAGATCTGTTATTTTTTAAAACAAGGGGGATTGTGTGCTGCGCTTAAAGAAGAATGTTGTTTTTATGCCGATAGCAGGGGGGTCGTGTTGGATTCTATGAAAGAATTAGAAAAACGCTTGAAAGATAGAGAAAAAGAAAGGTTAAACATGTATAATTGGTATCAAGGCTTGTTTTCTATTTCGCCATGGCTTACAACCTTTTTAACTGCATTGGCAGGATCATTAATAATCATTATATTGATATGTATTATAGGACCTTGTTGTTTTTATAGAATATTGCAATTTTTGAAAAATTAATTATCTTCTGCTGATGTTAATGTGCTATTGCAAGCTCATGTTATATCCTCAACACCGGACGAAAAAATGTCATTGCTGAGTTACCGCTCCTTGGACAACCCTGACACTGACGGGTCGTACTCTTGCCTAGATGACGGGGACGGCGAACATTTCAGAAAAATGGTTCCTGTCTTCTCGGACGAGGAAGAAGACTCGTTATAAATAATAAAAACAGAGGAGATGTTGTAACTATGTATCATTGCAACTATGTATCATTGCAACTATGTATCATTGCAACTATGTATCATTGCAACTATGTATCATTCATGTGTTTGCAACATTGTATCATTTACGTGTAATCATTAACTTCTGTCTCTTCAGTGACCTTTGCAAGGCACGTACAAGAGACAAGGAGCTAGACGTTTGTTAATAAGCTTATCCACACTGTAAATAATCTATCCGGTATGCAGCTTTGTAAACATGCACATCCTGATGAGATTACCATGTTTGACTTGAGCTTTGATTAAATCATTTTCTTGTAAAAAAGCACAATAAAAGAGCGTGTGCCAAGACATTCGGGGCGCGCTCATCAAGAGGAAACTTTGCTTCCTGTCGTTTATCTTCCCTTCGCTCCCTTTCATGAGCTGCCCATCAGATGCGGGATGGCAGATACCGCATTTGGTGTTGTTCCTGTTCATTTCTTCTCTAAAATATTTTGTTTCTAATGATGGCCATGAAGTATTTTCATGCAAATTAAACCAATTAGTGTTTGGTTTTTAGAAAACCATAGCTTGCAGCTCCCACCTTAATAGACAGTAAGTCTACTAAATGATTCAGTAAAACAATGTTCTAAGACAATTCTTAGGCATCAGTTCTTACCATAACTTGGATGATCTTATCCATGGTTTCAGTATCTTCATCAACAGTACCTTTCTTTAGGGTGGCATAGTTGTTCCGGAAAAGCTCATGTGGAAGGCTGGCAATTTCCTGGAGACCATGCTCATAGATTTTCTGGCTAGGGGCCACTGCAAAGAGCTTGATCCCTGCATCTCGTGCTCGATCAGCTTGCTGCTTCATCCCTCCACAGGGATGACCTGTCACATGGCCATCAGTGATCACAACGGCATAATTCGCCCCCAGCGAATTGAGAGGCATCTGAGCCGTCATGTTGGAGAGAGCACAATCTGTGAAAGTGCCCCGACCAATGTAACGGATATTTTTCAACCGATCATTGAATAGCGCCTTGTCTTGGGTTAAAGAACTAAAGATTATCACTATATCTGAAAAATGAAGTCCCCCAATTTGCCAATTTATGGATATTTGTTGTTGGTAGACCTCATTGGCCAGCTTATTGACGAATTGAGTAACAAACTTCTTGCTGTGGTTCACTAAACTCTCAATAGGGTCAGTCTGAAGGGCAATGCTCTCAGATGTATCAATGACAAAGTACACTGTTATAGGACACTCAGTTTTATCTGTATAAAGAGAAGAGAAGAAAGAATGTGGTAAGGAGACTAGACACGTTCACATCTACAGACTTGCTAGATGTTCCTGGGGAATGAAACCCTTGGAATTTGTGTAGTTTTTCATTCCCATGGTGCAGTAGCTGAGTTAAAGGTCAGTTCTGAACTGACTCCTACAACTTCATGAAGACATGAGGTCTCTCCCTCCCTTTTTCCCAGGCCACATTCTCCAAGAAGAGATGATCATTCTCATCTCCATTACATGGTTAGCATCAATAGGTAACATACAGAATATTGCATGAGCCTTATTTATTTCCACTTGGAACATGTATCCGTTAAACCAATGAGGCTAATCTAAATTTACAGACAGCAAGTACCATAAGTGAGAGCTTTGATCAATACAGTTTCTCAGCCTAAAATAATCACATGAATAAACCTCAAGAATTAACAAAATTATTAGAAACATAGTCATCATTATGCAAATATCTACTGTATTTATTAAGCTAAATGGACTACTGGAATTTCTTTTTTCTACCCCAGGTACATCTCCTATATCCCTTCCTAGATCAAATTCCTAGATGTGATGTTCCTCTTTTTAAGCAGGGATCCACAGCGTCTGAATAGAACGAGACTGCATTAATATGACACACATCATATTATAATCATGATGTAAATCCTGCCCTTTTGCCATTGTATCAAACATGTGGTACCAGTGTAAGTCAATTATTTCATCAAGGCATCATAATGCATGCTTCTTCTTTCCCGAAAGCCTACAAATACAGTCTAAAGGCAGTCTGTGCTGCTTTCAGTGACAACTCCTTGCTTCATCTTTGGAGGACAGGTTTCAGATATGATCAGAACTCAAGCTACAAAGATATTGATTCAGGGGTGGGATTCAACCGGTGTTACAACCGGTTCGGTCACTACATTTTCCATCACAGTCACAGAATTCTAGAAAAAATGTAACTGCTTTAAGGAATTAGTGATATATGAGTATACTGTATGATTGATAACACCATTTTGCCTTTAGATTCAAAGCACTGCAGAATCCTAGATAATCAAATATAAGAGTTTTAGACATGGATTGTAAACATAGAACATCACTACAATTTCTAAATTATTTCTTCTATTAAACTTACAGCTTTACATATTTTCAGAAGGCATGGCAGAAGGAAAAAGCACAAAGAAAGAATGGAAGTAAATCGAGAACCGTGTTTTTTTTTACCTGTACAGAAAGTTCCTTCATCATTTTGAGCGTGGAGGGGGACCACAGTTGTGCAGAGCAGAACAGCTAAAAAGGCTTGTGGGAACATCCCCACAATTCTCCCGTCTGCTTCACGTGCTGCTAGGATAGAATCAGCACAAAAAGTTTTTTAAAAAATGAATTGATTAAGACACAAAGTATTGGATGCTGGAAAGGTGCCTTATACAGCGTGAGATTTTTAGTCCACCTGGTCTAGCAGAATTCATAGGAACTGCCAAGAAAAGCTGGACAGACTGTAAAGAGAATAGAATTAGAGCTGGAAGGGACTGTGGGAGGTCTTCTAGTCCAGCCTCCTGCTCAAGCAGGAGAGACTCTTCAGTGTCCTGTAAGCTCAGCCACCTACCCACTCTTTGGATCCATGCTTCTCCCAGCTGGTTAAAGCAGCTCAGGGGATGTTGTGTGAGCGGGTTCTTGCAGTGATCAATTCTTCCTTGAAGGAGGGGGTTGTTCTTTACCTCTTAAAGAGGTCATGTTTGCTCCCTCCTCAAGAAGCCATCATTGGATCCCAGAATACTGGACAAATATCATCCAGGATCTCATCTCTTTTTTCAGGAGAAGGTGGTAGGGGAAATGGTTGCACAACATGTTAGAGGGTCTTATAGGAAGCAGATTATCTGGATCCTCTTCAGGCAGGATTCAGACCTGGCAATAGGATGGAAAAGGCTTTGGTCATGCTTTTGTATGACCTCTGGCATGGGTGGGATGGAGGTAGTGTATCCATCCTTGTCCTACTTGACTCCTCAGGTTTTTGATACCTTCAACCATGAAGTCTTCCTTCTGGAAGAGCTCAGAAGATTGAGGGTGGGTAGCAGAGTGTTGTGTTGCTTGTCCTCCTTCCTTTGGGGTCTGTTCCAGTCAGTGATGTTGGAGAAGAGAGGTCTGGCCCAAGTCCCCTACTATGTGAGGTGCTTTTATCAGTATGCTAATGATACCCAATTATATATCTTCACCTCTGGCAAATTAGTAATGATGATATGGATAGCTTATCTCTCTGTCTGGAGGCTATGAGTGCCTGGATGGGGAACAGAAGGCTTCAGCTGAACTCTGACAAGACTAAGAGACTTTGAATTTTGGAGCCCATAGATTCCATCTTTGGTGCTAAATAGTATTGCACTACCCTAGACAGAACCAGTGCACAATCTAGGGGTCCTGCTAAACTCACAACTCCTACCTGATGAGTAGGGAATAGCTATGACTAGGAGGGCTTTCGCATAGCTTTGTTTTGTGTGCCAGTTTTACCCATTCTTGGATCTGCAGCCCTGCTCAGAGTCATTCATATCATTCATGATTGAACTATTGCAATACACTCTACATGGGGTTGACTTTGAAGAGAGTATCTAGAATTTTCAACTGATACAGAATGCAGCAGAATGGGATGTGCGCTCCTAGGTCAGCATGGGTTATATCTCTGCTCTGCCAGCTGCATTGGTTGCCAGTTTATTTCTGAGTCCAATTCAAACTACTTTGAAGTCGTTTATGGTATTGGATCAAGCTATCTGAGAGACCAACTCTCTCTGGCTAGATCAGCCTGCCCCACTAGATCTGGCAAAGAAGGCATACTGTGGTTGGGATCAACTAAAGATCTACATTTGATGGGGCACAGGAGTCAAGCTTTTTCTGCTGTGGCGCCACCTTACAGAATCTCTTTCATTTTAAATCTGCTACCATAGAGATTTGTCTCTTTGCTCCATTTTTGATTGAGCTTATTCCATAAATTTACCACACTTTTATGGGCAGTCATAATGAAATGAGAAAAAAAACCTCACATTAACTGGATGAATGTGGAGGAAGGGGATGGAGATGTTTTATCATTAATCTGAAATTTAAATCAGGATATTTATTTCGTCAGTCTTGGGGAATACTTTGGTTTTAGTGGAAGTTATCTGGTACAAATCCAATATGAATGTGGCCTGATGGAAGGACTATATTATTTATATTTATTTATTTAATGAACATATACAGCCACCCATTGCCCAGAGATTTCTGGATGGTGACAGAAATAAAAATATTAACCAAACTATACAAATCAATTAAAAATAAAGTGGGCCAAGGTCCTAAAAATCCCACCACATTTAATACAACTATATCCATACCAGAATTCCATCATCATCCTGGCCTGGTGTCGAGGGAACCAAGTCTTCACAACCTTCTGGAGAACCAGTATGATTGGGGTGTCCATATCTTACTTTATCATAAGTTAAACTAAGTGTGCTTCTAGTCTATAGCTAATAAAATAAATAAAATGAGGACTCCCTCATACAAAATATATTTTGCACGAAACATTGGAGTGCAAACAAAATGGCTGTATACATAATGGCAGACTTCATGTGATGACATCATGGTACAGATTTCATCATTTTGGTGTCTCTGGTTTGTAACAGATGCCAAGTATAATTACTACAGAGTAGTGTTACTTCTCTCATTAGCAGTTGGGAGAAGGGAAGTTTTCTATGATATAGCAGATATGGATAATTGGGCAAAGTATCCATAGTCCTGTATTAAGTGGCTGCTTTTATATCTTTTCTGAGAGATACCACAGCAGTTTAAGGATCTACATTTGTGGGATTCTCTAAATCTATAACAGTATTTTTCATCCCAGCTGTAGTGTTTTCAGTGTACAAGCAATAGCAAGAACATTTAGCCTTCTACATATACCACTTCATAGTGTTTTACCACACTTTCTAAGCAGTTTAAAGTGTCAGCATATTGCCCCCAACAATCTGGGTCACTTTACCTACACAAAACATGTAAAAGATTAAATCATGGCAACTGGACCAAAGTTTATTAAACTGAGAAGTTTCATTACTCATCCAAGTAAACTTCTTCAGTCAAAATGATAATTTTTGGTTAGGCAAAGAGAATCGTTGGAATGAACTAACTTTTGCAGGGGGGTCTATCCAAAATGAAGGGCAATATGTACATGTAGACTCAATCATTGAGGCCAAAAGCATGTAGAAGGTTAAATCATGGCAACTGAACCAAAGTTTATTAAACTGGGATGTTTTGTTACTCATCCAAGTAACTTCTTCAGTCAAAATACCTTTTACACGCTTTTGGCCTGGATGGTTGAGTCTACATTTACATACCTCCACAAAATTTCTACATGGCAGTGAGAGAGTCTGGCCTGATTCACTGACATTGAAATATACTCATTGGCATTGTTTCTGGAGTGTACCATCTCACCATGCAGGGCTTATTTTCATGAATACTATTAAATAAAGTGTCCACCCTCCCTGAGAGCAATGCCCTTTATATGTCAATGGAAGGAATGGCATTTGTTTGGAAGAGCATCCCATCATGCAAGCAATCGCCCTGCTCACAGTGAAACACAATCGTGGATTTCCCCCACCCCCCTCCCGTGTCCCCAGCCTCATCAAGAATCAGCCCAATTACTTGCCCCCCATCAATGAACTCTGGAGGTGAGAAGAACCTCCCAACTGCACAACCCCTGCATCAGTGCCCAGATCACATCCTGTTCAAGAACAACCTCCCAAGGTTGTTCTAAAAGAGGAGCGGATACCCACAATAGGAAGGTATTTTCCAGGAGGCCTAAAATGCAGTTTTCAGCAATGTCTTTCTGATTTCATTAGATATTAGAAGCTTCACATGTTTTGGGGGTTCTTTTTCTTTGGCTTCCACACAGTCAGTTACGCTTAAGAAAAAATAACGTTAAAATCTACATCTAGATTCTAAAAAACATTGGATGTTCCTGAAGTATTTTACTTAAGAAAAACAATGAGATCATAAATGAGTGTTTACCTGTTAGAAATTCTGGTATAGTCTATATATTCACACATTATAAATACATTCTTCTACAGTTCAATAATCAAGAACATTTTGCAGAGACAATGTTTCAAAAGAAAGGAAAATAATCAAGATTGCAAATAAAAATTCTTTTCCAACTCTGATATTAAAGAAAGACAATAGACAATGAAGTTTTTTCAAACAGAAATAAATACTGAGCTGCATACTTGAGCTGTGGCTTCTCCCCATAACTTGAGTCTCATAAACCTTAGAACTGAGGAATATCAGCTGTTAATGAAAATAGCATTTTACCCCTACAAATCTTATTTGATCTGCAGCCATTTTAATAAAGTCACTACACTCTCGGTTCTTAGGTTTAAAGTGCTTATATTTATGATTAAACACATCAGGCATTTTCAGGCCTGCAAATCAAGGAATTTCAGCTGTAATTTGGGTCTCTAAATTACATTGTGAATTTACATGGAAAACAGATTGGGCAAGTTAGCTCTCCTTTATGTTTATATTTCAGAAATATGTGGAACTTAAAACAACTTTTTCCAGTATGCTACAGTAGATTACATTTTTCTGCTGAGCAAAAAGCATAGTAATTATGTAACAACAAGCTGCTATAGGTGCCCAGAGTGGAGACATTTTTAAATTTTCATATTAGTCTTGATTTTGTTTTCTTAACAAAAGGAGACATTGAATAGTTCCTCTAACATTGGCCATTATTATTAAGAATATTCTATTCTATTCTATTTTATTCTATTCTATCCTAATTCTATCTTATCCTATCCTATTCTCATTCTATTCTATTGCGATTGCTTTGCTTGCACTTTCTCATTGTATTTCATGTTGTTGTACTAAAAACTTGGATATAACTTTCCTTAAAGTTTCCAGATCATTCAGCAGAGTAGCCTTAGGCAGAAGAAGAGCATATTCTGTGGTAGGTCTAGACATTTTGAGGATCCAAGACAATGATCATATCAGAGTCCTTTCTAAAGAACCATGCAAGTTTGGGCCTCTCTTGGCACTGCTGCTTGTGGTGAAACCTTTGTGAAATGAGCTGTGTTTGGACAGAAATATGTTCTCAACTAATAGTTGAAGAGAGATTCTTGATGTGTAAACTATTCAGAATAATATTCTTCCTCCCTGCATTAAGTTCTGCTTTGCATTCACGTCCTTCCACAAAGAAGACGGCTGGGCTGGGCTGACTTCTATAAGCTTAGAGACCAAGGTCTGAACTCTGAAGCAGTAAAACCAAGAACCAAGCATGCTGTTTGTTAAGGATGCTACTATGTACCTTTGTATCAAATAATACAGTACAGGTGGACAAACAGTGTTGATGAGTAAATTATTCTTCTATCAAGTTCTACACACACACACACATTTCAATTTGTCAATCAAACTCACTAGCGAGTACAACTTGTAAATCTGGAATTAAAATAGTCAATGAATTTTGCACTTTCCTTTGTGACACAAGAAAGCAATATATCTAGAATGGTAGGATTAAAGGAAAGAAAACTAGACAGCTTTTAAAAGTTAAAAGCATTGCAGCATCTAACTGTATTGCTGGATTATTAGAAGATGAAAAGTCCTTACAATGAGTACAGACCAAATGTTCTACAGTTTCTTAAGCAGAGTTAAACTAGAGAGAAGTTTTTAAAAATCCAGAAGTGGTTAAAAAAATAAGAGAATGATCGTTGTGCTGATATGATCCCAGAAACAATACATGTTCTGATTAATTCTATGTTACCACCCTGCTCAGCTTTGGTGGCTGAAAGAAGAATACAACTGTATTCTGAAGTCATTTTTCCGGCAGGCATAAGAACTTCTGCTGAGAAAAAGCCTTTGAGAAAGCATAGAGGATTAGCTTTGCCTCCCTATAACTGAACATCCAAGCAAAAGTTCAGCAAAATTTCCTGTTTGTGCAAAAATATAATTTGCTTCTCTTGATAAACAATAGTGTTTCTAAACTTGCTTGTTCTCTGATAATTATTAAGAAAATCACAAAATGGGCAGGAATAACAAAGTTGTAGTCAGCTTACCTGCAAAACACTGAGATCAATAGACTTTTCGAGTGAAAAGGGTAAGATGAAGATGGGTCTTGTTAGTTAGCCTTTGGTTTCAAGAGGGGGTCTGCATCTCCAAGGGAGAAAGGGTTTCTTTCTGTTTCTCAGTTTTTGAGTGAAGGAAAGGAGCCAATCGGGTGTGGCGGCGCTTTCTTCAGCTCCAGACTGTAACTTCTCTGATGGGACGTAACAGCCTACTTCTTCATTCTCCTCCTTCGAGCTTTTCCTTGGAAGAAAACTCCGAGCAGCGTAGTCACTTATCCATTATCCACCAGGTGGCGCTGTGGGTCTATCAATCCTACCTTAGGAAAGGGCGGGGTGCGCACTTCCTGGATCTCCTCTCTTCAGAGCTGGAGTTGGTGGGACGTGAATGAAGGCGGGCGGGGGTGGAGGAGGGTTGAATTTTTGACTGAGTTACAAAAGCCACGGCAGAAGGAGTGATCGCCTTTAGATGACAGAGGCTTGTGAAAGAGTGGGTTGTGTTGCTCTCGTTAACTTGCTTGCTTCCTGCTATGTCTGTACTGAACAGTATTCCGACCCCCCGACCCCCCTGCTGAACTTACTGGGGAGAAAAGGAGATTTTGTAAAATTGCTTAAAACGAAGCCTCAGAGACTTCACGGCAGCCTAGCTTGGCTATTTTCAAATCAGTTTTTCTTGTTCTTTCTGATTCCAGAGTTTGACTGGTGTGAAAGGGGCACTAAGACAAGCAAAATAAACATTAACATCATCAACAATAATAAGAGTGCAGGAAAAATGAACGTTTCTTTGCAGGCACAACCGTAGACAATGAATCCAATCCAGTAAGGCGGAAACCAAGCCTCTGTCTCCAATTAGTGAAATGGTTGGCTACCAATCCTCATCTTCTCCATTTCCCTGCCATAAATTCTGTGGTGAAATTGTTACTTCCCAAATGGACCCTTGCACTCTTTGTTCAATTTCATGATATCCTCTCTCTAAAATACACCATCCACTTCTTTCCAGTTTCTTTCCAGTTTCAATTCAGTCAGTTTTATCTTTCATGTGTTTTGCTGGAGTCCCTTTAATTCTCTTCAACCACTGTCAAAACAATGTTATAGTTTAACAGAATATAACAAGAATTGGAAAGGACCTTAGAGGTCCTCTAGTTCAACCCCCCCCCCCAAAGCAAGAGACCCTATACCATTTCAGAGAAGTGGCTGTCCAGTCTCTTTTCTGCCTCCAGTGATGGAGCACCCACAGTTTCTGAAGGCAATGGTTAATTGTTCTGGCTATTAGGAAAACAATTTCATTAAAAGCACTCTGCCTTTTCTCTGCCTTTTAATGCTTTAGCCATTTCTTTTGCTATTGACCACATTTCTTTTTCTTACTATTTTATACAGTATCACTCTATCCTGTCCAAAAAGTGAAGATGGGGAAAAAGGTGTGATCAAAATTCTTTCTATCTTTATCAGATCACAAAGCCTACCTTCTGTCATAGGTACAACAATAAGTAACACCAAAAAGCAATATACTTGGGCATCTTGCGAAGTTTGCTGAGAGATGACAGAGTTGTACAATACCAACCTCTGCAAATGGATCCTTCAGGAGACAAAACATGTCAAAAGCACTGTACATTTTTACCACAACTAACTTTGACCTGCTCCTTACTAAAATTGCTCACAGCTATTTATATTCTATAGTACTAAAACTATTGTGGATGCATGTCTGCTTGTAACTTTCAATTGGATGAAACAGTACATCACAGGGCAACAATTTTTGAATGAAGATACCTAAATTGGCTAATCCCCGTTGATGGGGAGAGTGCATGGGGTGCATGAGAAGTGCTTATGGGTCAGAGGCAGGGATGCTAGATGGTACATGAGAGACGCTGCATGGGTGCTTCAGGGAGGATGCATGAGGGTGCATGAGAGACACTGGGGCGAGCGCATGAGGGGTAACTTGGGATGGAGCTGCCCTATCCATGAATTAAGGCAGAGGCAGCTTGTCTGCATTTTAACACTCCACCGCGTTTTAGCAAATATCTAAGAAATGGAATCTGTCTAAATATTATTGAGGGACTAAATTGAATACAGATAAATTATCTTCTTTGGTTGACAAACAAGGGATTAAGAAGTTGATTATGTTCCCCTGCAAAATATATTTTAAAAATAGACTTTATACTCAGGTGATTCCATTGGGATACAAATGCAACTGAATTCTTAGGGGTGAACTAATAGGCAGTAAAAAGCCTTGGGGATTCTTTTGAAATAGTTTTGAATTACTTTGCTTGGAAATTTATATTTTAAAATATGAAATCTTTAAGCCATGAATGGACAGTTTATTAATTAAAATAAGCAAATATGTCCTGCACAGATGATACCACTGTAGACACATTTAGAAACTTGCAATACTTATATGAATATAAGACACTTTACATCTATTTGTACTGTACACTTAGACATCTCTCATTTTGTAGAATTCTTTATTGCCTGGAATCCCATTTAGATTCAATTTTTTTATTTTTTCAGGGATAGAGTGAAAATCTGAATTTCTTACAGGCTTATTTAAACAGGTAGGTCTTTGTTTCTTCCCCTACTGATTGTATTGCTCCCTCCCTCCCTCTGATGTATCTATCTTCTGTCTTTCTGTCTCTCTGTCTCTCTTTCTTCCACCTGACATTTAAGCATAAAGGTATTGAAGTATGGTATTGAATGCCACTCAGAATTCAAGTAGAGCCAAAATGGATCGCAGCACCCCCAACCGGGCTCCATCAGAGAATATTTTGCAGATACAACATTTCAAAAGAAAGGAAAATGGATTGCAAATAAAAATAATTTCCCTACCCTGATACTAAAAAAAGGCAATAGACAAAAACTGAAGTCTTTTTCAAATAGAGATAAATACTGAGCTGAAATACTCAGTGGTAGCTTCTCCCCATAACTTGGGTCTCATAAACCTTAGAACTGAGGAATATAAGTTTTTAATGAAAGTTTCTCAATAACTTTTCTCAAAAAGAGGTGGTTGGAAACTGGATAAAAGTTGTCCAGCACCTGTAGAATCAGTGATATTCTCTTGAAGAGGAGACTTACCACTGTCTTCTTCAAGGAAGACAGAACCATCACCTCCCTCAGATAAAGTTAGCACTTAAACCCACTACATGTCAACTCTTTGCTAACCATGAGAGACAGGAATGTAACAAATACATGACCAGGGTTAACCATCGCAAGGAATAAGACCCCCTCAACTAGGCCTGCCCAGGCAGAGCCTGACTAAGCAGATCTGACTGGTTTTATCTCTCAGATGCCTAGAATATTCTTCACTATGACTCTAGATATTTTTGTGGTGGGGAAGGACAACTCATCATCTATCTGCTGACGTGATAAGAATAGCAGATAACATTTTGCCTGACTTACTAACATGGTATAATTCTTACTGAAGAATGTTACTGAGTTCCTGGAGTTTCTTGTAAAACTAATGAACCCCTTAAGAGCTAACCAACATTAAGCCAGCATGCCTGCATTTAGATGGCAGACAATATCTTCCAAGAATGAAGGGTTGAAAAACAGCTGTTTCAGGCAAATAGAGCATCCTGAGATTAAGATTCATTTGTTGTTTCATAAACCATGACCGTGAAGGCAGAAAGGGCTTCTTGAGTGAAAAGAAGGCAAGAATATGTTTCCAATTTGTGAAAGCTGGTATGGCATTTCTTTCAAGGGCAGAGTGCTGGCTGCTCAGACTGTACCAGGAAGTAATGAGCAATGCCTTTAGCACAGGGGTGTCAAACTCAAGGCCTGGGGCCTGGATCTGGCCTGTGGGGCACTTAGATTTCGCCCACGGGGCTGTCCTGGAAACCATGAAGAACTGGCCCATAGTGCCTCTGTCAGCAAAAATAGAGCTAGGGAAGGCCAGGTGCATCCCTCACAAGCTTAATTTTTGCTGGCAGAAGGTTACAGGATGCCGTCTCAGCTGAAAACAGAGCTTGCAAGGACCACACATGCCCCCCCAGCTGTGTTTTCACTGGCAGAGGGTTGCACGAGGCCATTGCAGCCGAAAACAGAGTCAGGAGCGTGTTTTCGCTGTCGGAGCACTTGGGTCATCACAGGTGCCTTGAACATGAGTGACATCATGCTGGCCACATCCATGCTGGCCTCGCCCAACCTGGGCCTCTGAAGTCAAACGCAACCCTGATGTATCCCTCAATGAAATCGAGTTTGATATCCCTGCTTTAGCAGGACAAAGAGGCAGCAACATCGGAAGGAGTCTGATGATAACAACTCAGAAGTACCAGGGATTGAAAATGAAGTGGAATATCCCATAATCTGCTACTGCTTAATTTAAATGATATTCCTGGCCTTTTAATTGAGTTTTGGTTCAGATAAAGCCTTAGGAAACATTTTCTTCTTTTATTTTAAGAAAATCAGTTTTATCATGCAGAACTGATAATTGGTCTGTTCCTAAAGTAAGATAAGAAGGCTAATTATCCTTTTGGAATGGGCAATTCTTTTTTTAAATTCTTCTTTTAAAAACATTCTGTAAAAGCAGAGGTGGCATTCAGCAGGTTCTGACCAGTTCTGGAGAACCGGTAGTGAAAATTTTGGGTAGTTCCGAGAACCGGCAAATACCACCCCTGACTGGAGATTTTACAGTATCCCTCTCCTGCTACCCCACCAAGCCACAGAACTGGTAGTAAAAACGTAGTAAAAAAATTGAATTGTGTAAAAGTATTTTAAAAAACAGAATGGATAACTCTGATGCTCTTTCTATCTTTTCCATTGCCATGCAGTAGAAAAAGAGCAGAGGATATTAATACAAGCTATACATTTAATACATTCTTGTGCTTTTCCACATAATATTAGTATGGTTTGTGGGATGAGGTCAGGAGTCAGGATTGGAAAATCCAGCTGTATTTGCTTATTGTTTTCTAGTCACCAGAGTAACCAGAAGAGACTTGTCTCTCAAGCAATCCAACTGAGTGTAAGCAGCAAACATGGATTCTCCTTATGCCTTGCTCAAAGATGCCCTGACAGGAGTATTTTCCTTAGAAGCCTCTTTTGGCAATTCGGACATGGTGCATCACCCTTTCAAAATATACTTTTGACACATTTTGCACATTCTTTCCTTTATCCAAACATCTTATTTTGTTCTGCATGACTCAAATAATATTCCCTGGAGAAAACTTCTTGGCAGAGAAAAATGTTCTCTGTTAAACTTTATTGGTTGAATGAGTAATGTTATATTAGTACACAGTAGTCTCTGGCATTTATTTATTTATTTTATATTTCATGTTTCTTAACTGCATATCTTGCTCAGAGAGAGAGAGAGAGCTCTGGGCGGTCTGTATTTGTGTCTGTGTATTGGGTGACCTCTCACTGAACAAATGGTCATAGGCCAAGGAACATCACACACACACACTTATGGGGCAGTGTGTGTGTGTGTGTATGTAAATGTATGTATATGTGTGTGCATGTGTCTATCTATCTATCTATCTATCTATCTATCTATCTATCTATCTATATTTGTTTTCTTAAGTTTTCGCAGGTACTTACATGCATGGTATTCAGCTTTGTTCGGGTATTTTCCCATGTCATTGTAGTTGTGCTTTTAAAGTTGTAGCAACGTTTCGGCAGAATCTCATCTGCCATCATCAGGCTTCTGTATTGTGTTCGTCTGTGAGTCAGACTTTTACAGTTGTTTCAGTTTTAAATTTGGGGCTAGCCTACTGCTGTGCCAGAATGGTTTTTTCTTCATCCTGATTGGTTGGGAGTCCTGATCTGTGTTTATTGGTCTTTTTTTTAAATTTTTGAACTTTTGCATTCTGAAGCAAACTTTTCTCCTTTCAGCAAACTCCAAGACCAATAAACACAGACCAAGACTCCCAACCAATCAGGATGAAGAAAAAACCATTCTGGCACAGCAGTAGGCTAGCCCCAAATTTAAAACTGAAACA